>JAJMJA010000028.1:0-198334 GCA_030568835.1 Kodamaea hsintzibuensis (nom. inval.)
GTGAATGTATCTCCTGGGCTAAGGTTCCCATTGATATACCAGTCGAAAGTAGCAATCCATGTTGGGTAGAAAGGAACTAACTCTAATGAAGAATCAGGATTGGTGCTTGGCGGGACATAGTTAGCATTCACCCGTCTGAATATTCCTGTAACTTGGCCACCTAAAACAACACTTGCATAAAATGCCAATGGTAATAACAAGGGAATCAACATTTCTTAAAGGCTTTAATTGAAGAGAATCTAACGATTATTTATATCAAGAAGTAAGATTATGTTATATTTTTTTGCAACTCCGTATTTATAGTTCATGAGCGCCAATCGTGCATAAATATGTAAGGCGATTTCCGACTTCAGAGATCTATGTCAAGTTTAAATTTCAGTACGTTAGTTGAATGGATAGTTGTAGGTGATGGAACTGGTTTCATCAAGTCTGATATTGTATTAACAAAAGCTCTCTCGTCAAATACCTCATATCCCAAGGGTTATCTGTTTAACATTTAATGGTTCAAGTTGTCAAAAAATACGAAGGTTTACAATTTACTAGAAAATTAGACTTCCACATTTTATGTACCTTTCGTTTACACAACCCCCTTTTGCATGAGGAGTAAAAGATTTAAAAAGATAAGAATGATAAATAGAATTGAAAGGTTATTACTTGTACTTTAGGCTCACCTAAAGTACAAGTAATGTGATTTTAGAATAGGAACTCAATAGTTCAAATACACTCACCATGTAGTTATTGCAAAGATGAGAAGATAAGTTTCTTAATGTTGTGATGGCAGTCGGTGGAGCTGAATTATTAGCTCATTTGAATGTGTCGAATTTCTATTTTAGCGGATATTACAAAGTAGAAAAAGGATATAAATTATTCATTTTGGATTAAGGGGTGTAGCAGAAGTGAGTCCACCTTGAGAAGAAACCCTGTGGTACTATAAAAACTAGAGAGGGTCAATAAATAGCAACAAAGTAGAAGGGTACACATTTGAGAGAGAGAGAAGTGTGGAATTTGGTAATCAATCATTCATGTTGAATAAATATTAAAAAGGCAAGGCAAGGAAATAATTCAAAGATACTAGTATATTTGAATAGCATCAAAATAGAATAAACAGACTAATTGTAGAGAATAGTAGTATTAAGACAACATAATTGAGTAGACGATTAAATTGAAGTTTACTTTGTTAGTCTATGCAATTTTAGATTCAGTCAACATATAAAGAATTAACTTTGAAGAGCCAATGGTACGTCTGAAAATTGCAATTACAACCCAAAATGGAAGCATAATTACCAATTCAAACAGTTCGTAGAATTATTATCAAAGAATGATTCCACTTATTGACATTCGTATAATACTTTGTGTACTCGTAAATGGTTTTGTAATCTTGATATTTTTCAATTAGACGAGTTTATGGGTAGTACCTTGAGGGTCAATAGCATAGCACTGTACTAACGGTGTAAAAATGACGTGTGGAATATTCATTTTTAATTTTGCAACCAAAATATAATTATCTTATCTTGCAACTAAATTTAAAATATGTATATAATATAATGCCATCCTAAGTGAGTTGGAAGGTTTTGAAAAAAAATTATAGATATTTCTGAAGTAAAACAGCATCAGTGGTGTTTATTATTAGAGATTAAGTAAAACATATATCGTTATTAATTTATTTGTTTACGGATCTGATGAACATGTTATTTCCGAAATGAACATGCTAATCTACCTTGTTAGTCAAAAACTCCTGGATATCAAACTTTCCATTGACCAATGCTTCGTTTGCGAGCTTACGTACACGGATCTGGGACTCAGTCAATTCATCATTAATTTCAAATGGTAATAAACCCAAAGATCTTTTTGCAGTATCGTTCTTCAAATTTGCATCATCAACACCTTGGTTCTCCTTAACCTTTGACTTTCTTTGTACCCTGTAGTCTTGAGGAGAGACGTTGTTTGTCCAAGAATAACGTGCATCTAATAAAGTCCCAATATTAGAAGGTGCAAGAGGTGTAACAGCATAGTAAAATACACTTGAATGATCATTTCCAGAGTGCTCTTTGTCTACCTCATGAGGTAAATCAGTGTGCCAAAATACATAGTCACCTTTGTTGACGTCAGGAATTCCAACTACAGATTGAGCTTGATGTAAGTGTGGGAAAAGTTTTTCATCAAGGAAGACTTGCCCAGTCGAAGGAACTGTACCTGGGAATTTAGGAGTTTCTATGTCGATTTCATAATCATCAATCTTTCCCAGTTTGGGGTCATTCCAGAATAAAGGACGCAAGAGAATATATGCAGCGGCCAATTTGACGCTTGGAAGCAATCTTAATGTTCCTTCTCCAGTCTTGCTATCAGATAATGCCAACCAACCTTGAAGAATACGGAAAGTTGAACTTATAGAATTCATTTTACGTTTTTCACCGAGGAAATGGTACAAGTCTTCTTGGGCAAACTGTCTGTCGTCCAAATTCCAAGGGTCCCAGTCTTCCCATCTTCCTTCCAAGATTTCTTTGTATGAGTTACGGAAGTTTATATCTTCCCATCTTTCAATCGACGAGCTATCGACGTGAAGTGGCAAAACAGCAGAGGCACCTGGAGGTCTGATGCGAATACGATCTCCGTATACAACCTGGGTATCGAGATCAAGGTATGATTTTTGGGTGTTTTTGTAGTGGAAAGTGTTCAGGAACACTTGGAACAACTTAACAATGTTAGAATGGAAACGTGCCTCTATTTGAGGTTTAGACCAGAAGATGTTGTAGAAGGCAGATGGTTTAGTTTCCGAGTATCCGGATGTATCAGGGTTCTTTTTAACAAAGTCAAATAATTCATTAAACCATTTGTCGATCTGTGGACGATCCACCACACCTTTCACCACTATGGCCCCACGCTTATGAAATTGTTTGAGGATATCTTCAGGTACGTTGTAGTTATTTGCTTTGATCTCACTCCATTGTACAACAGGAATAAGTGAGTTTCCTTTCTCTTTTATAGTCTGTGCTTCCACTTCAAGAGCTCTGAGTAATCTTTTCCATGATTCAGTTACAGCTTCTCGGTTCTCTTTTTTCACCAACTGTTTCTTGAGTTCAGCATATCGTGGCTCAAGGTCATTAGGAGTACCATCGTGGTTTGCATAAATTGTCATTTTGAATAAATGGAATTTTGGTATAAGGAACTAATTTTATTTTATTTGAAGTGATTTCATTCACATTTATATACTCGAGATTTATGTATTCATCTCCTTCATAAAGTCTTGGTTACGTCACAGATGTAATTGTGTTTTGTTATGTTTAATTGTGGTTACAAATCGAGTTACTCCACATTTCAGTTTCTTCAATTCTTTGACATGTATTGTCAGTGGGAGTTGGTTTTAAGAGGTTTGTCAGCAGGAGAAGTTAGCTTGTTGACCTTGTAGATACTTGCTAGAGAGCTAACATTTAACAATTGAACTTATTAGCTAGTTGAAGTTAGTTATAAGAGGTAAGACAACTACTTCTACTGATTCAATTCAATGGGAACCCATATCCCAAGTCATTCAATTTAGTGCTTGAGCTCCAAATCAATCTCACCCACTTCACAATAACCCTTAAATAATTCTATCCGTTTATGGTAATCGATCCGAAAGTATAACCAAAAGGACCAATGGATAATTTGAAAATTAGCAACACTGGTTCAAAGGATTAAAACCACAGAGTCAATTCGACTTGGTAATTTGAGCTCCTAATCACTTTCACCCACTTCACCCTCTTAAAACACCCTTTATTAAGAATTTCCATTTTCGGAAATCAACCCGAGCGGAAATCTAACCGACAACAATCACGATATGCCGATAATCATTCCATCAGTTTATTCCAACCGCTTCTCGGCTCTACCTTTCGGTTTATCATACGAATAATGCTTAGCACAATAGTATAGAGATACCTTAAATAAGTAACCTTTCCACAGTTAATCATTAATGTTATTTCTCTTAGCTTGGTGGTCATGCTGAATCTTCTATAGTATAGATTTACTCTGAGTACAGTAAACTACATTGTAACTACTGTATAATAATCTTATGATACTAAAGGTATCTAGTATTAAATTCTATTGTAGCAATATACCTCTGTATTGTCTTTCCAACTATTGTTAATTAGATTAAATCATCTCATTTAAGTTAGTCCTTTTAGGTTTAGTCCACACTTATGAAAAGACACCTCTACACTCAAGTAACTTCATCTCCACAACAAAACCAAATCATTCTCCAATCCTCCATGTCAAACCCTTCTTTCATCAGCCGTCTCCCCCACCTCAGTCTCCACCTCTCCCTCCCTCTCCCCCCTCTCTTCCTACCTCCACCACACCTCCATATATTCGCTTATCTCTTATCTCTGCACCGCACTACAATCTCCAAACGATAAATCAAAACTCCTTCAAATTACAAAAATTACGAAAATAGCTGGTGTGGCGCAGTGGTAGCGCAGCAGATTGCAAATCTGTTGGTCCTTAGTTCGAACCTGAGTTCCAGCTATTCTTTTTTGCGACATTGTCTTTATCATATGTGCTTTTTTTGACACGTATAATCATATTTTTTTTTTAACTCCGCCTATCTGCAGGCTGGAATAGTTAGAGACAATCAGGAAAAGACGAATGTGAATTTAGAAGCAGCCGTTCATTTAAAGTACCCCACATCCCTTATAGAATCACACGATCATTCACTTTCTAGTGTCCATACAAGTGTTTCCTTCGCTATCCAAACTGCATAGAGCTTAGAATTAGCTCCCAGCATTGAAAACTAACGATTATTTGGACTTTAATAGAATTTTTACCAATGGATGAATCTTCCCCCTCAACACACTGTTTTATTGCTAGCAATAGTTTTCATTGTGTACCTATAGATGCTTCGGAGGCTACTACTATAGTTAATACTGTTACCAATGACTATGCTGATTTCACTCCTGATAAGTTATATTTGAAGAATAAGAACTTGCTTTATAGCTTGAACAATCCTTCTGCTGATGACTTGCTGAAGGAGAGACTGCCTAGTCCTCTTCCTTCTTCTGTTGAAAATGGTAATGAAAGTTCAAACGGTATTGGAAATGGAAACGGCAATGGAAATGGTAATGGTAATGCTATAGACAATGGGAGTTTTGTAGCAAACGCAACTGCGGCTGTTTACTTCCCAAAGCTTATCATTAATCTTTCTGATGACTTGACTAACGAATTCCAAGAGTTAAAATCCTTGCTCTGTAAAGTGTTCCCACACTGGACAGATGCTTCTAAGGTTCTGTTCAAGAAGTTGACTGGTGGAATCACAAATATGCTCCTCTCAGGTAGTTATGAACACTCACCACAAGACCAAGGCGTATACAGAGTATTGATCAGAGTATACGGACACGGAACTAACCTCATCATCGACAGACACCGTGAATTCATTCTGCACATGAACTTGAACTCATTGGACTTGGCCCCGGCACTCTACCTGAGATTCAAAAATGGAGTGGTCTATGGGTTTTTACCTGGTAGATCCCTAGATGCCAACGAATTGAGTATCCCAAATTTATACCCCCTCATTGCTCAACAGTTAGGTAATTGGCATGCACAAGTGGACCATAAGCTTATAGAACAAGGAGTAGAGAAATTAAGAGAATATTCTGTGCAGTTGAAAAGACAACTGAGATCAGGAAAACTCTCCAGAACCTCGTCCCTGAACAGCTTACATAAAAAGAAGTTTATCTCGAACGTTTACGAACTCATTGAAGACTGGATCAGCATTGTACCTGTAAACCCCAGCTTGATCAAATCATTCAGCACACACTTGGAAAATGTGGATGTCACAGAAGACAACCTTAAGGATATAGTAAGAAACGAATTTTTGTGGTTGCGTGACTTTTTAAGTACAAGCAGCTCGCCGTTGGTGGCTGCTCACAATGACTTGCTTTCAGGGAATATCATTATTCCTGAAGAATTGGACTTGGAAAAACCGTTTGATGACTTACCATTAATTGATGAAAACCCCATCAAGTTTATCGATTACGAATATATGTTACCTGCTCCTAGAGCATTCGACATTGCTAACCACTTAGCCGAGTGGCAAGGGTTTGACTGCGATAGACTGCGCATTCTTGAACCAACACATGATAACCCAGTGTTGGTAAAATGGTGTAAGGGCTACTTGGGAGACTTGAACGCACAAGAAGAAAAGGTGGACGAATTGATTGACGAAATCGCCACCTTCTATGGATTGCCTGGATTCTATTGGGGAATATGGGCCATGATCCAAAGTGAAATCTCTAACATCGATTTCAACTATGCCAACTATGGAGAGTTGAGATTGCAAGAGTATTGGGACTGGAAGGCCAACTTCTTGAAAAGAAGAAACTAATATGAACTGTGAGTACTATTTATTTAGGGGATTGAATCCGAGTATAATTACTTTATTAATACAATTTGAAACGAATAATTTATCTTTCCAAATCAACTATTGATGTTTTCTTTGTTTTTGGGGAACTAAGAATTGCCCATTTGGCTCCCTTACTGTATTCCTTCTGTAACGCATTGTAGATGTTTGTAGCAAAGCTTCGTGGAAAGTTGTTACCTGCAAACAATACCTTTTTCATCCATTCTTCTTGTTGATGGATAGATGTTATCGCAATCATATCCAACACTTCTTCAGTAACGTCTGCATTTATAATACTGGAGTTGGCGATACTCTTGATGAACTCAGCCAGTCCTACTCTGCAGTCGTTTTCCACTTCCCATTTGTCCTTCTTACCTTTCTTACGGCCTCTAGGTGCTTCGTTGCTAACAATCACTACTTTCTGTGAGATGTCAACCAGGTACAATGGACTTAGCTCTGAAACAGATTCGTCTGTGTTGGATGAATTACCTTCTTGCTCATTATTATTATTGTTATTATCGTTGGTGTTACCATCTAATGATGTTTTACTGATACCTTCATGTTCAAAGTTCCTCTCATTAATTTCAGCTCGTAACACATCACAGACTTCTTCATAATCAAGATCCATGTCCTTCCCACTCGCCAAGTTCTTCAACTTGAGCGGCTTGTAGTTACTCTTCTTTGTTTTCTTTAACACCGACATATGGGACTGCTTGATAATGAGAATCCAGTTGGCTCCACTAACATGAGCCTGGTGTGCAACCTCTTCAACCGACGTTGAATGCAATAAGTCTGCACTTATATTATAAGACCACAATTGCTTCATTAACTGGAATCCACTTTCTTTCAAGTATGTTGGATTTGTACTTGAGACAACTACGTTACACCGAATTCCCTTCCACCTTTGTAAGGTTGTATCGACTGCCCCTCCCTTGGGTTTCCGTTCCACCAAATTCTTCATCAACTTGAACATTCCAGTAGTTGTGATCAGAAATCCTACTGCATGTGGTGTATCTGATTTCGAGATAGTAACACCCTTGCTAGCAAGCGACTCAATGAGAGAATCGTACCTACCACCTGCTGCAATACGTATTGCCTTACGGTTCTTCTCTAACTTGAAGACAGCTTGGAACATTATACCGTTAATGTAGTACTTAGCATTGTAACTGCTCAAAGGACTAAGTAGAATATTTGTTTTCACTCCAAGCTTTCTCAATATAGTCAACACATTCAGAATATGTGAAAAGGCATTCTCAATCTTCAATAAGTACGGTGAGTCAACCATCAACTTTTGCAACTTAAGCTTTGCTTTCTCTGGTTCTGAGATAAATCCAAAACAAGTGATCAATTCCTTGATGATTGTATGAGGCACCAGAACCCTACGCAAGATTGCTTCTATTTCCTGGTTACTCTTGTCGACTCCCAATAGCGAGAGAATCTCCATAATCTCAAAACGCAGTTTCTCATCAACTTCCGATGCTCTGAATACATGTGAGATGATAGAATTCAAGATATCGAAGTGGTTGATAAAGATAGACGTCTGTGATTCTTGAGTTTTGAAACATGGGAATGCTTGCAAGATTTCGCACACGATTTTAATACATTCAGCATCATTGCAGACTCGCTGCAGTGATGAGTGGCTTGTGACGTCAAAAGAAACCGCACTATACTTATCTGGAGCTCCTGTGGCCCTCTTGTTGGGTCTGTAAACAAACTCGTGTCTGTATATTTTGGGAACAGTTACGTTACATCTGCTCAAGATTCTCGCTGTTGGCAATACCAAGTCGTATGGTAACGTTAATACAGACCCACGTTTATCCAAGACCTCGTAAATCAAGTCGTTTGTCTGCGTAGGACCCTTTGGAAGTAATATATTACAATTGAAATCTTTTATAGCTCCATGGTTCAGGAATATCCTGAATATTTCTTGAATCATCTTGTCGAAGAGAAGGTAGTCGTGAATTGAGTAGTCCAAGTGGTGTGAATTAATGTTTTTGTAGCGGTCAAAGAGCGTATCATTTGCCAACTGGTATGGTTGGTTGAACAATGTTTCACGCACTTGTTCTTGCCACCTAGACGCAGGGTTCGTCAAAGATTCCAATGCTTTTTGAATCACCATTTCTTGATGCTCTAATGGAAGCACTCCAGATTCCAATAATTCTCGTGCACTGGGCCTCTTGGTAGGATCATGATCTAAGAGCTGTCTGATGATGGTTCTTTCTTGGTGGAACTTGGTGTCTACAAAGTCATCTGGGAACTTCACTGACTCTAGACGTAACTCATTTAAAGTAATAATTCTTTCTGATCCTGTGAACAAAGCATAACACATTTCAAAGAATATTATACCCAATGAATACATGTCCACCTTCTCGTCGTATTCTCCAGTAGCAACTTCTTTGGCTGTGTATATAGCTGTTCCCACAACCGTCGAGAAGTCTTGACCATTGGTTGTGACTTGGTTGTTATCCAGTAGCACAGACAGAAAGTGCGAGTTCTTGGCTAAACCGAAATCACCAACCTTGACATTATTAGATTTATCAATGAATATATTCATTGGCTTTAAATCACGGTGGAGGAACCCTTCACTATGGATGTAAGCCACCGCTTCCAAAATCTGACGGAATAATCGCCAGTATTCATTACAATTTTGTGGAAGTCCAAGCTCTATTAAACTCAGCAAAGTGTTGTTTTCGCAAAATTCCATTTGGATGTACAAGATAGATGAAGGATTAGACTTCTTTGGTAATGTGACAGGGGTGTCGAGTCTTTCGCTTCCCTGTGAGTCGTCCAGTTCATCGTCACCCCATTCATCGATAGTTTTCGTCAGTCCGTCAGAGTACCCAAACACGAAATCGTCGTCTGAGCCATCGTCAAAATGCATCTGTGATGAATTTGATACAAAATCCACCTGGAAAGAGTTGGTTCTGTTCAGCAAATACTGTGAAGGTATAGATGTACTCAATTTAGTAAAGTCTACATCATCTTCTTCATCAGAACTAGATTCGCTCTCATCAGATGATGCCACTGCAGTACCTGTTTCAGGCAACTCTTCTACCCAAGTCCCATAATATCTGACAATATACTGATGGTTTAATCTCAGTAAAGATAATATTTCACTGAGCAATGAGTCCAATTTATTCGCACGGTGCTTGATTTTCTTTATAGCGTAGTAAGTTCCTTCCATTTTATTTCTTGCCTTGACAACTTCACCAAATCCACCTTTTCCAAGTCTACCGACTTCTTCGAAATCACGCTCGTATCTTCCCATTTGGACGTTTGTTCCTGTAGTAGAAGAGTTTGTCGCCATTTCCCCCAAGTAAGGGTTTTTATTCTGGTTCGAGTATCTTCTACCAGTTATATTGCTTGGTATTAGATGACTGGTTACTGCTGGAGGTTGTGATATAGTTTCAGTGGGAGTATAATCAAAAGATTCACTAGATGGACTGATACGTTTCTTTGGTGCAATTATTACAGGGCCTTCTCTTAAGAACTTGACTGCATTAAGTTCAAGAGGATTAGGTCGTTTTGAGTATTTAGATTGCAACATCTTGCAAAGCATTTCATGAGCTAGCGATGCATACTCTTCGGCACCTTGGAATTCATTGCTATTAAAGTTGTCAAAGAAATCTTTAGGTGTCTTGTAAGTCTCGACAAGTGAGTTGTAGTCAAACATGACTCGAATGAAGAGAACACCCAAATCCCAGATATCTGTTTTGTTATTAGCGTCATCGATGCAATTGGTTTCAGGAGCTATCCAAGCTTCTGGAAGAACTGGTATAGGTTTATCGAGTGGTACTTTGTTAGGGTGTTTGTTCATCATGCATATAAGTTTTGCTCCGTATGATGGATGTGCTAACTTAACACCCTTCAATAACAAAGGATCTTCTTCCATTGACTCCAGGTCCGATGATTGGAACAATAGTACTGTGAGTGGTGAAATGTACTTGTGAACAATACCTGCATTGTGCAACGTTTCTACACCTTGTAAGAGCAGAATGAGCCAGATCCGAGCAATTGCCCAGTTGATGAATTGAGCTGTTGGAAGTATATCTTGGAGAGATTCCAGCAGGACTGAGAATTCATTCAAAAGTCGTACTTTCCAGCCTCCAGATGTCTTATCTATTTGGAATCCGTACAATTTGCTGATGGAGACAGATTCTATGTCCATAATTAACAGCAATTCTCTTTCTAAACTTTGGATATCTCTAGTTCCTGTGTCAGTGCTGAAGTACTTATTGGTGAATTCTATTTCAGTCAACAAGTAGGAGATTTCTTCGGACTTGATTCCCACTTTTGGTATGAATGGTTTAACGATATATTGTGAACCGATGAGTGAGAGGAGATCTCGTTTGTTGTATTTTATGAATCCCAGTACAGCTCTGAATCTGAATTGAGTTCTTGAACCAGGTACCTCTCCTATAATTGGGTTATCAAATACAAAGTACTTTTCAGTGGTTGATATTGGAGGAACTAATGGATCTGATCCATAGATAGTTACACTAGACGGACTTTTACTAATAGATACTTCTTCGTCACCGCCCAAGTATTCACCTTGGATTTTCAAGATCTGTTCATTGAGTTCCTTGTTTCTCTTTTGGTCAGCCAAGTCTCGTTCTTGTTGGTCCTTCTGTTCAAGTTGTTCCAATTCACTTCTTTCCTTCTTGAGACGTAACTCACGTTCTTCTTCAAGTGAGAGTACCTTCTCAGTAATCAGTTGATATTCGTCAAGCATATACTTGAGTTCAGATATGATGGTAAATGCAACCTCTTCTTCTTTATATTCTTTAATCAACTCCTTGATCTTCTCTTCCATCAGTGTGAGACGACCACGTAACAAGTTCTTTGGGTTCTTAAGTTTAACTATTGGTGATGACAATGGATATGTCTGAGTAAACTCTATATCTAAAGTAACAGATAATGTAGGCCTTTCAGGGTTCTCTGTCAGTTCTAAGAAGATGAGAAAGTGAGGTGGAGGTTTACGATTCCAAACCATCCCATTTGCCGGGACCTCCTTGAAAATATCCCCATAAATAGACTCTATACTGTTGACTTCATCCTGCTGTCGATGTTCTAACTCCAGCGACACAGATGGTTCTTTCATCGTGACTGATGGATTCGCGTTTAAGAAACGATTTTGAGATTCAAAGATTTAAAAACTTCAGGAACGGCTGTAAATTGAGAGTGTTCAAGAGGGTCTACAGTTGTTACTATTATCAATTGGATTCTAAGCGGTTGAGTTTGAGGTTGTCAATTGATAGTTGATTAAAGTATTCCATTCGTTATATACTTTGAAAGCATCAATTACTAGTACTGTTACGTCGTATAATTTTACAATATCCACTACTCATATACTTGTTCAATTCAATTAGAGACTGTTGAGAAGAACGTACTACACTGCAGAGTAGAGTATCAGAATATTCAAAGAGATAGCATTCAAGTCATACCACTTAAACCATGTTAGTAGAGAATATTCCACAGGGTCCAGATACTATTAGTATTCTTCTTACTAGTGATAATCATGTTGGGTATAATGAAACCGACCCTATTCGCGGAGATGACGCGTGGAAAACGTTTGATGAGGTTGTAAAGATAGCAAAGGAACGCGATGTGGATATGTTGGTCCAAGGTGGAGACCTTTTCCATATCAATAAACCATCCAAGAAGTCTATGTTTCATGTCATGCAGACATTACGTGAAAACTGTATGGGGAATCGACCCGTAGAGTTGGAATTGTTAAGTGACCCACTGGTAGGTTTAAGCAATGGATTGGATGTGGTAAATTATGAAGATCCCAACATGAATGTTTCAATGCCCGTATTTGCTATCAGTGGTAACCATGATGATTCTACAGGAGACGGGTTTTTATCACCGTTGGACCTTCTCTCAATGTCTGGGTTGATCAACCACTTTGGTAAAGTCAAAGATAATGAGAATATCACTGTATCTCCCCTTTTATTCCGCAAAGGTTTAACTAAATTGGCCTTGTATGGACTAGCTAACGTTAGAGATGAAAGACTCCACCGTAGTTTCAGAGATAGTTTGGTGAAGTTCCAACGTCCTACACAACAAACAGATGAATGGTTCAATATGTTTGTCATTCACCAAAACCATGCACAACACACTTTCACATCCTCGATCCCAGAAAGCTTTCTTCCACTGTTTCTAGATTTTATTTACTGGGGACATGAACATGAATGTGTTCCATACCCCAACAATAACCCTGAAATGGGGTTCGACGTGTTACTTGGAGGGTCTTCTGTGGCCACTTCATTATCGGAAGGAGAAATAGCAGACAAGTGTGCTTTTATTCTCAATATCCAAGGCTCCAATTACTCGATCGAACCAATTCCCTTGAAAACAGTACGCCCATTCGTTCTTAAAGATATCTCACTTCTGCGTGACACCAACTTCATACCTGGAGTAGTATCGAAGAACGATGTAATCACATTCTTGGTTGATGAAGTAGAACTGTTGATAAACCAAGCCAATGAAAAGTTCAAAGAAAAGAACACAAGCACCGAGTTTCCACTCCCATTGATACGATTGAAAGTAGAATATAGTGGAGGATACGAAATCGAAAACACACGAAGATTCTCAAACAGATTTGTCGGGAAGATTGCCAACGTCAATGATGTAATCCAATTCTACAAGAAACGAGGAGGTCAAAACCAGATTGTCAAAAAGACGAAATTTGTAGATACAGATCTTTTTGAAGCCGGTGCCAATAGCAAGAAATCAGCAGAAGTAGAATTGAATGATATCATGAAGGAATTTTTACAACAAGCAGAGCTCACTTTACTTCCTGAGTCAGGATTGAACCATGCGGTCCTGAAGTTTGTTGACAATGAAGACAAACATATATTGGATAACTATATTAAAAAGGAAATCAAGAATGAGTGTTCCATGTTACTTAAGATTGATATTGATAATGAAGAATTCCATGGGGATGAAGATCATACTATGAATGCTTTCAAACATGTTCTTGCGATGGTGAAAAAGACAAGACCAAAGGATCTTGTAGAAGATGAAGATATGGATGAGGTTATTGAAAAGACTAAACCTAAGCCAAAAGCTAAAGCAAAAGCGAAAGCAAAACCAGTATCAAGACGTAAAAAGAAGCCTCAAGAGGATGAAGAAGAAGAAGATGAGGAAGAAGAAGATGAACATGATGAACATGAAAATGAAAATGACAACGATGATGATGACGACGATGAAGATGATTTTGAAGTAGAGCCTAAACCTAAATCCACTAGAGGTACAAAATCACGAGCTCAAAGGAAGAGGTGATGTAACGAGGTATTGTTTGTTCAACTATTGAACGAGAGAATAAAGTTAGACAACTTGTATTCTACCATCAAGATATCATTCACAGCATCAACAGTACTATATCATAGCAAAGAGGAATATAAGCTCCATAGCATCAATAATATTACAATGATTACAAGATAAAGTATTATTTATAGTTCTTGTAGAGTGAAGAGTATAGTCTAAGTAAGACTTATCTAATTGTATATATTCAACTCAATTACTCAAACGAAGTAGCTTCTTCAACCAACTTTTCCATGTCAAAAGATTGATCACCAGAAGTAAAACTTTTCAATAACTCTACTCTACGTTTATTAGCATTCTGATCTTTACTGATTCCACCGTAGAATCTTTGGATGTTGAGAACCAACAACTGAGCTTCGTCCATGGTCAAACTAGCTTCTTCTTCAACTTGTCCATTCATTAAAATCAAATCTTTGTCAGTAGACAAATCTTGGTGGAACATTAAGGTAGTGTGAGGTTTGGCATATTCCTTGTGAAGTTTATATTCTGCCACAGTTGTCAACATGCAGTGTGTTGTCTTTGGACCAACAAAGGACCACTGGACAAAGTGCATTTCGTAGCCTTCATTATTTCTTGGTAAAGGTAAAATGAAACTTGGGTTCTTGAATGCATTAGCATACATTTGAGCAAATTGTAAAGTATCCATGGTTGCATGTAAGGTTCTGTCTTTCAGTAGAAATCTAGCTTTCCATAAATACTCCACCTCTTTTCTTCCCAACGCATTCAACTTCTCAACATCTAAGTATGAGTCGAGTGACTTGTAAGGTAATTTAGGTGTATTCTTGTCTATTGGTGATCTCACTTTAATAACTTTCGAGTCTGAGTCTCTAGAATATTCTTCTTCTTGTCTCTTCTCATACTCTTCTAATTCCTTTAAAGGATCTACAGAATTGAACTCCTTCTTCTTCTGTTTAATCTCATCCTTCAATTTAACCTTAAGTTCATCAATATTAGAGACTCCCAATTCCTTAGCTTTCTTCTCCAACTTTTCACGGTACGTATTCAAATGATTGGTATTCGATGAATTATAACGTGAAAGAATACTTCCAGAACCACTCACTCTTCCTGAGGTTGCATTCCGAACTGCAAATCGTGTTATATGACGAAACATCTTTGAAATTTTTGATATTCTTTTGATCTCAATCTTTTTTCAATTTTTCACTTGATTCGACTTGGTTCAATAACCAATCAACCAATGATGTCATTGAGTTTATTCTAGGCCATATCTATACTAGAGTCTACAAGTTGTCTACAGGTTGATGTATCTAAAAGATAATAAATCTTCTCTATTCAATTTCTATTTACATATTTAACTTATATCACATTCACTAATCATATTCTACTTGTCATTCAGAGGCAATGATTTAGTCTCATTATCATTATCCTTATCATGGTACTTCTCAGGAGCATCCTTTGCATATCTACCAAGAGTTTCTCTTAACTTCTCAGGAATATCATCGAATGCTAAATCGTTTGTATCAGTAGCTACAGAATCACCTTGTGCTGCTAATACGTCCTCCAATTTGAAGTTGTTATCTCTAAAGATCTTCAAGTTATCAGCAATCAAGTGTCTTCCCTTACATCCAGGGCATTGAATGAGCACTGATCCCTTCTCATACGATTGTTTGGAAAAGGTATGCGACGATCTAGTATCACATTTTTTACATGTAAATGCAATCATCATCTGTGGATTGTCTACCTTCAATGAAGCTTCATTTGAATGGTGACGAATAGTATTAATAAAGTTTATAGGTTGAACGATAGATGGTCTAACATACGTAACTGGCTTAACATAAGACCTCACCGCCGTTCCTAACACTCTACCAACCTTTATGTTCCTTAAACTCCTTGCTATCATTACTAATATAATGTGCTTTCTAATGTTAACTCCAAATTTTTTTCACCTTTAAAGATGTCTCGAAGAGCATTACAACGACTTCCACATCCTATAAGAAGTGCTATTACACTCTATGAACGGGAAGCTAAAAAGTTCGACCCAGTCCAAAGTCTGGAGATCCGTCTGCATTTATTGAAATCCTCTGATGGGTACTTGGGTTTCTTGAACCATAAACTTCTACGCAAAAGTTCATACAATCCTAAAGACTTTCCACCATTGGTATCGGAAACCATACTGTCTTTATTTGATGCTCCATTGAAACTGGTAGATGACTTGGAGAGATTGCCTACAGCCTCTTTATTCAAAGAGAAGTTTAAAGATGATATGATTGCATCTGAATATCTTAAAACCCCAAAACATACCACTGATTATTGTGCACAAATAATCACCAGCCTACGGTCGTACTATGACCCCATACATTCTGTTCCATCTAAGCCTTCATTGGAAAAGGTATACCAATGGTTTGTTAACTTGTTGAAATATTCTCCAGTGGTATTAATATTGAAACAACCACAGAAACTTATGAATGATAGTTCATTGCAAAGTATCAACCTACTGTGGGATGACCTACAACGTGAGGTCCACAATATTTGTAGAGAAGAATTCCCTCCCAGTGAAAGAAGCTACCACTTGACTGAATTAGCATACTCCGACTTATTTCTGTTGGCTCTAACAAACAAGCAGAAAGGAGCTCAAGATAAATTGGTAGAAGCATTGCGGAAGAATAGAAAGATCCACTTCTCCAAAGATGAGACGTATGTACTGAACAGAGAAGTAGCCAAGTATATTGAAGAAACCACTTTAACTGAATTGTTAAAACTGACAAAAGAGAACCCTATCTCAGAAGTTTTCCCTTTTGATCTTAGCTACAACAACTACTTCATTCTTTCCATTGAAGAACCAGTACTTTCAAAAGACCACTCTAGACTTTTGCAGTTATTGAGGAATTCAGAATTTGAAATCATGGCAGCAAGACTTTCACTCTTGAACAATGAGGTAAATGACTTCTTTCACCTGGACTTGGCTCCAAAATCGAACCTTCAATATGAGAAGTTGCTTGAAATTGCAACCAAATCGAAGAAAGAAAACTATTTGCATTTACTAGTGGAAAATTTGGGCTCAGAGGGATTGGTTAGAGTTGAAGTGGGAAGTGATAGAAACAGTATTTACTTAATGGAGGAGTAGTAGTGTTTAAATTTGTGCTGGGAGGTCTTGCATTCATTTTGACATGCTCATTCATAAGGACTTTATGATATAACGAACAGATGAGTCTTGTTCTTTGCCAATGTGAACTTGAGTATTGACATGCTCATTCATATGCACCAACTAAAATCTAGAGCAGATGAGTCCTGTCCTTTGCCAATGTAAACCTCAAGCTCACACATACGTACTTACTAAAACATGAACGGTAATTTCTTGTACCATGTCAGAGATGAAGCTAAGAATCAACTCATCAACTAACACCTACATTATAAACCTAGCCGTATTATTCACAAAATCTTTGGGAATGAGCCACTACTTGAATAATTGTGGTACGAAATACTTTGTGCCAGTTCATGTTCAATCATTCCGCAAACGGAGCTGCATAGCTCAGGTTCAATCCTTCCGCAAACGGAGATGAGAAGCCAGGATTTCTCGAGTCAATAAATTTCTACACATTTTCTAGCACTCACAAAAGAGCACAAGCCTTTCATAGTAGTTGCTTTATTACCATCCAGTTAGCTAACTTTGAAAGTTCAAGTGCACATTCAAATCTGCTCATTATCATCAAACTTCGGTTGCCCAACAATCCTTACGAATAATAATTTAGCTTTCATACATGCTGCTCTAACCTTATTCACACTTACTAATTATTTAATAGAACAAGCGCATTCCTACTCCATAACCTGATGTATTTCCCCACTTATCAACTGTCTTGTAGATTGCATACACATGTGTACTACTCTATTACAAACACAGCCAATACCCGGGGCAATGCCTCAATGTAGATTAAAGTCTGAATTTCATCTGGTTATACTCTGCATCAATAGACCATATGCATTCAAAAGCAACCTATTCCATTTTGACATGTCTTGGCACACAAACCGGAGATTTTGTAAGTTAGCATTGTTGTTAAGTTTAAATACGGTGCTCACAACATTTTCCATTGCTTCGTTGGTTAACTCCAAGTGGGGTACTTGAAGTTTCCAAACCAAAACTCCGAGATCGAAGCTACCCCATTAACCAGTGAAACTGTGCTCAAATGTTGGATCAGATTAATAAAAAAAAACTGTCATTACTCAAATAAGACCGAGATCACTTCAAGATCTTGGCTTTAATTTCTCATGTAACATTATTCATCTGACAGGCATTTGATGAATCAATTTGCAACCATCTAATACTGAATAAAGCTATTATAGTCATCTTTTAAAAGACATACACGAACAATTAAACAGCTTCTATATTCAAATGCTTCTTATTGTCTAAATAAACTTTAAGATGTTCTCTTTATTTACAAGTACAACATTGCATTATCATACATAAAAAATGCATTTAACCACTACTAATTACAATAATCGATCACAGAAGCTCACCCCCCCCAATCTAAATGTAACGAATAATCCTATCCTACCCCCCAGCACCCCCTCCCTACCCCAAAATTGTCCCCACACTTTGTCGTATCTGTTGCACATCTCCATACAAATTAGCCATTCTACTCCGTGATCCTCCACTCTCAACAAAACTCAAAGCGACTTCTCCGCCTAATCTTGATAGTACCAAGAAAACTATATGACGTCTTACCGGGTAAACCACTATTAAGAGCGGCAATTGTGACATTTGTGCCTCATCGTGAAGTCCGATGGTTGTGCATATGTGCTAAGGCAACAAGTTACTTTACTTGGCACGGCACAATCAATCGATTTTTTTGCATCCTTTTCATTATCCAGCTTACAAGTGGCCACTACACTAAATATACTACTCAAAGGTTACTTAATTCGAGTATCCCGGGGTTGATTTAAGAGTGCGTTACCAAGCTTTTCAATGATTTGATTACCCCATGTTAATTTGTGGAGTTGATGGTCCGTGTAGTTCAGATAAATAGACCAAGTTGTCTCGTTATCTGGTTAGTTGTTTGTTACAAATTAATCAACTATGACAGACAAGAAAGAAATAGTATCAGTTGTCTCTAGAAGTGCCTCCGATTTGGAGAAGCAGAACCAAGTAGAACCAGTGAAGAAAAAGTGGAAGTGGCAGGTGAATGCTGATGATGATGCTCCAAAAGAAATCTACAATTGGACATTGTATAGTACACTTTTCGTTTTTGGTATCATGGGAATGTGTCGTGGGTTTGATGAAGGTGGGATTGCTGGTTCGCTTGCGTTGCCTGCTTTTATTAAACAGTTTGGGTTGAAAGATCCTACCAAGTCAGCTTCGGAGCTTGCTGAGTTGAAAGGTAATATTGCTGCCATGGTTCAGTTGGGTTGTATTGGTGGCGCTCTTATTGCAATGTACACTGTGGATAGATTTGGACGTGTCAGAACTGCTCAAGGTGTTTGTGTTGGATGGATTTGTTCAGTTATAATTCAGCTTACTTCCACAAGTGTGGGTCAATTATATGCTGGTAGATTGTTGGAAGGATTCGCCATTGGACAGACATGTACAATTGGGCCATCTTATACCTCAGAGGTTGCACCAAAGGCTATTAGAGGTTTAGCAGTTTCTGTTTTCTCGGGTGCTGTTTACTTTGGAATTATGATGGGTTACGCTGTATCGTACGCTTCCGTTTTGCACGTTGCTGATGATAACAAATTACAATGGATGATTGTCGTTGGTCTTAAAATCGCCATTGCACTTGCCATTTTGGTTTTGAGTGCCTTCTTCTGTCTCGAATCTCCAAGATGGCTTTTAAAGGTTGGTAAAACTGACAGGGCTATCGAGAACTTATCGAAACTTCGTCATCTTCCTTCTGACCACCCATACGTTGTTGGTGAAATCAGTGACATTAACGAACAAGTGTTGATGGAACAAGAAATGACATCAAGATCAACCATTTGGGGCCAATTTAAAGACTTGTTCATGGTTAAGTCTATTAGATACAGATTCTGGGCAATTTGTATCATGGCCCAAATCTTAGGTCAATGGTCTGGTGCTACTGCTATCACCACCTACTCGGCAGAATTGTTTGCATTAACAGGTATTGTAGGTCCTGATCTTTTGAAAATGTCTGTCATTTTTGGTGTGGTGAAGTTTATCTCAGGTTACGCTTCTGCTTTCTTCGTTATTGACTTTTTGGGTAGAAAGAGGGCTTTGTACATTGGTATCTCGATTCAATTGGTCACTATCTTGTACTTTGCTATTTTCTTGACTATTCTTCCAGAATCAGAGCTTCACAAAGGAGAATTATCGTCTTCTCAACTTCATGCTTGTAAGTCTGCGCTTGCCGCCCTCTTCTTGTCTGGTGTTGGTTGGACTATGGGTTTTAACTGTGTTCAATACTTGTTTGGTGCTGAACTTTTCCCACTTTACATTAGATCGTTTGCTCAAAGTGCTACCATGGTTATTCATTTTGCAAACCAGTACGCTATGAACAAGGCTCTTCCATCGATGCTCTTGGGTATTAAATCAGGTGCATTCTTTTTCAACTGTGCTATCATGGTGATTGGTTTATTCTGGGCTTACATCTTTGTTGTCGAGGTGGCTGGTCGTTCCCTTGAGTCTATGGAAGAAATCTTCAACTTGCCATGGTACATGATTGGTCGTAAGGGTGCTATTCTTTGTCCTGACCACTCTGTCATTACTAGAGTTCACCAAACAAAGGAAGGAGGACTTCTCATTGATGAAAAGGCAACAGATGCAATGCTTGAGAACGCCTCGATCGCCAGTTCCAAGGCTAGTAAAAAGTGATCTGATTAGGTTGAAGTTGTGGGGAGTGTATTTTTAGAATACTCTTTGAAGTATAAACCTCTCTGGAAGTAGGTGGTACTTTCAGGAAATCTGGGAAGATTGTATTAGGGTAATTTTCTTCTCATTATTTATGTCAATTATGTTTCGACTAAAGTTTTGTAAATTTTGCAGCCATTAAAGTGGCTTAGAATTGGATGTTTGGGCATCGATTTTTTTGATAAAGATATGAAGAGTTGGAGTAGATTTATTCAACAAGGTAATATATTCATCACAGTATTTCGGAGATTTGTTTAAACCACAACCAAGTAATTTTGCTGCACATCCTGGGAATTAGAACTAGTGATTGAGGATTAATTGAGTGATTGTACGTATGAGCCTTGTCATAGTATTTTTAACTAGAGGAAATACCAACGTAATAGCTGATGTAAACAAATTCTTGAGATTGATATTAATTAGTGGTAGTTGTGACCATATGCTTTTCTGAAGGTTCCAATATTGAGCCTCTCTTTTGAGACTCGTTCAGAAGAATTAAATGACTTAAAAAGTACAACCCAAAAGTAGACTTAGTACTAGTACTACAATAGAACACCCTCATAACTATTATCACGATGCTTCAAAGTACTTGGATATAATCAATGATGCTACCAACTACTAAGATTCCCTAGACATCTTAGGATTCTACATTGTAACATCTTGTTGTCGATTGAAGGTATTCTAATTTTTGATAGCTTTTAAAACTCTCTAAAATTATTCATTGTACTTTACACTGAAGTACTGAATACTAAACTACCACATATGAAGAGCAGATCATTATATTTCACAGAACCCTGCAAGTCAAAACTATATCCTGGCTTAATCATACATCAAAGTCCGTGATAGTTTAGTGGCTAGAATTACCGCTTGTCGCGCGGTAGACCGGGGTTCAATTCCCCGTCGCGGAGTTCTTTTTTGTTACTTGACATGATGTTGATATATTTTATAAGTCAACGTACTACAACTACTAAGTTTACTTTCAATATATCCTGTTGCTTCAAGTAAACTACACTAGTAGTCAAAAACATGTGAAATTCAATACTTTAAATTTTTGCATTTATTTAACGTTAAAGTTTTTGTTGGATCAATTCAAAGAGGGCATTATTAACCAACTTGGTTTTAAATTTACAGAAGTAGAAGAAAAGTGTTGGGCTTTAAAGTATACATATACTGAATGTAGTAGGAGAAAGTGTAATTTCGAGTATATCTATCATCTCTCACTAAATTTTTCATATCTTCTATGTTAGCATTAGAACAAGCAGATCTAACCAAAAGAAGATTCAATATAGATTAAGAAATCCTCATAACTACAGACATCGTATATTCCCCAAATAGAATATCATCACGCACATCACGGTAGTCAGTCACTCCTCCGGTGTCATGTCTTCAACAACTCTCATAGTAACTGGGGAGGGGTCGTAAATTGTGGGGGGGACGATGTCGCATTTGGATGCAAATCGGCGACATACAATTAAATAAGTAATACGCTCCTTTTGCACATTGCCATCAATCATGCCTCTCCAGAACAAGCGAGTGAAGCCTGCTAGAATAGGGTTACTCGTTGTGGTGGCTGTGTTTGTTTACTACACATTCTTTGCATCACTGAATTCCAAGCCTGAAGAGGAATTGTATGTGAAGTATGCTCAAAAAGGCGACACTGTGAAGGGGAAAGTTAAGGTTGATGAAGATGCCATTGAAGCTGATTTCCTTCATTTTATGGATGATGAAACTGGAGAGTGTCCTGATTATGTTGAGTATTCCAAAATACCCCACTTACCGTTGAGTTCGGGTAAATATGCTTATCCTTTCATGAGACCAGCTCCGAAATGCCGTACTTTCGAATCCAAAGCTGTCGAGACTTTGATTGCTGATTTGAAGAAGAAGATTGCAGACCCGGACTTGGCTCGTTTGGTTGAAAACTGTTTACCAAATACTTTGGATACAACTATTTTATACCATTCCAGTAAGAATGACTTGAAGACTTTTGTTGTCACGGGTGACATTCATGCTGAATGGCTCCGTGATGCTGCCAGACAATTATCAATCTATCAGCCATTGATTAAACATGACAAGGCTCTTAGAAAGATGATCTTGGGAGCAATTGCAACACAAGCTAGCTATGTTGCTATTTCTCCATACTGTAATGCCTTTCATCCACCTCCAGGATCTGGAGTGAAACGTGGTGATACAGCCAAGGATGATGTTTTCCCACCTCCTGATTGGAGATATGTGTTTGAATGCAAGTACGAAATCGATTCACTTGCGTCTTTCCTCACTCTTAGTAATGAATACTTTGAAAACCTGGGCGGAGATACATCATTCATCACAGCTACATGGATTAGAGCTTTCCAAAATTTGGTTCTCGTGTTACTCAGAGAATCACTCCCCTCATTTGATAAAGAGACTGGGCAAGCAGAACCTGTACAATATAGATTCCAAAGACAGACCAACATTGGTACTGAGACACTTCCATTGGCAGGGGCAGGAAACCCTGTTAATTTCGACACAGGTTTAATCAGAAGCGCATTCAGACCAAGTGACGATGCTACAATCTTGCAGTTTTTCATTCCAGGTAACATCCATATGTTAACTGAATTACGCAAACTGAGAAATTCCTTTTTAAATGAAGTGAACTTGGGACAAACTGCCTCCAACTGGATCGATAAAGCAGATGAGATAATCGAAGGGTTAACTATTGGCATTGAAGAATTTGGTATTGTTGAACATCCCAAATATGGTAAAGTATATGCATATGAAGTGGATGGATACGGAGGAAATGTCTTCATGGACGATGCCAATATCCCATCCCTTTTGTCTATTCCTGATCTTGGATTCAAGCCAGTGGATGACCCAGTATACCAAGCTACACGTAAAATGATATTGGAAAAACAAGGAAACCCATACTTCCTTCAAGGTAGACACTTTGAAGGAATAGGAGGTCCACATATAGGAATCTTCAATGCCTGGCCCATGTCGTTACTTATGAGGATTAGAACTACAGACGATGATGTGGAAATAAAAGAAAGTCTCAAATTAGTAATGGAGACGACTGCAGGATTGGGATTAATACACGAATCCATTCACGTGAACCTGAGAGAAGGATTCGACTACACTAGATCATGGTTTGCATGGTGTAATTCAGAGTTTGGAAAGACTATTTTGCATTTGGCGAAACACAAACCACACCTTATATTCAAAAGTGAGTTCTCGCACCTGTATGATATAGATAGTATATTTAGTTAACTAATTCCATGAGTAAGTTATAGGTGGAAGTTTTATGTAGTTCTTTGGTCTATTAGTAGACTAGGCGATGACTTTGAGTATTGAAGAGTTGCAAATGAACTTTATTGTTTGGTTAATATTTTCGTATAGTTCTTTAGGACGTTCCTCATTATGTTGAGTAACAACTCGCTAACGTCTTATGTAGTTAGCCATATTCTCTGCTGTTTCAGAAGAAACGATTTTAGAAGTCAGTTCAAATGCCAGCTGGTATCTTTCTTGTAAATCAGCATCTGTTCTGGAGTTAACTTCCGAGGCTCTGTCTTCAGGGAATGTGTATTCTCTTTCTGGTTCATCTTCATCTCTTACTACTTCACCATTAGCATCGTCTTCATAATCCGATAACACTTCAGAGTCACCCAACTTATTTTTCGATTTGTCCAAGTCTAAGTCACCCATTAATTTACTGAGGGATGCAGCTTGTCTCTTCTTTTCGTCATCTTCCTTTTTCTTCAAGATCCGTTCTCTTTCTGCCTTGTAGTATTCATTATATTCATCCACCTTGTTGTCTACGGCGTCCATAAACTCATCAAATCCATCTCCGGTGTATGAACTGACAGCTGCTATGTCTAATTGTGAGTAGAATTCTTCCAACATTAATGACATGGAGTTTACAAGCGAGCTCATGTATCCACTAGAGGTTCCATCATCACCATTCAACTCTTGGTCATCTTTTAAGGCTTTCTGGAACGCTTCAAAATCGGTCATCCATTCTTTAACAAAGTCCGCATTCTTGACATCGGTTTTATTGAACACAATGATCATTGGTAATTTGGTTTTGTATAAGATGGAACAGGCATATAACATATTGGAGATGAATGTAGTTGGTGAAGAGTTTCTAGGAGTGTCCACAATGTATGCAACCACAGTAGGGAAAGTCAGAGCAAATGCTTCTGTTATAATAGCACCACTAGCAGACCATATAAAACATTCAATTTGTCCTGGTGTATCGATAATCACATTATTAACAGAGTCTGCTCTTTTCTCTACCAAATTGATAACTTGGTCAATCTTGGTAGCAAATAAGTTAAGAGACGTGACAATAGCACCATTGGGTCCTAAGTTATACTCTTCCATAACCTTCTTATACTTGATAGAATCTCTAATGTCAATATGTGCACCAAATGGTACCTTAAGTACAGCAGGATCCAAGTTGATAACATATGGTGGAGTTTTCTTGGTATGCAAATGCGAGTTCAACCTTTGCATAAAGGTGGTCTTACCAGACCCGGCCATACCTATACAGATGATTGTGGTTGGAGTTGGCATTTTGGTTACTAATGAGAAGAGATGATTTGATTTTTATTTTCGAAAAGAGATGAAAGAAAGATGAGATATGGGAGTAAAGTGAGGTGATGTTATGTGTTGATTAGTAGATGAGTTGTATTGATTAGATTGATTTAGTGGAGTGTATGATCATTTGAAAGGGTATGATACTGAAGTGATTGTAGATACATATCCATACTTACTTCTTCCTCTACTATCTTTTATGGGTGCAATAATGTTCATAGACGTAAGGATTGAATTGATTGAAATGTTGAGTTGATAGATTAGACACTTCTGAATATATCGAATTAATGTTAATGCCGATGCTTAGATTGATTTAGATCGTTCTTACCATTGAAATCAGATTGAGTATACACTTTATACCTTTAAAGTGTTCACTTCGTATCAGGTTCTTTATCTATTGCTGCAAATTTTCACTAGAATTTGAGAGGAATTAAAGAGAGAAGGAACTGGAAGAGTATAGAGAGGTATAAATGTAGTACCTGTTCTAGGTATAGTATTCTAAGGATTTTGTGAAGAAGATAAAGCATGAGTTATACCTGCTGTTAACTTTATAACTTACACGTTTATTCTGTTCTACTTCTAAATAGACTCTACCAATAGTTGAAGTGAGACGTACTTCAAATACTGGAAAACACTAACACTACCATCCAAGTGAAGAGACTCGTTACTATGCTCGATAGCTTGACACTATTCTAAGTTTCTTCGAAGCTATGGATCAAATATCTTATTAAACCAACTACTTCTCCTCCCTTCGCATACTGTACTCCCTTTAACTTACTTACTAGCAAATCTAATATCACATATGTCCTTACTACATCACTTATAGTCAACCTAAAACTACAAAAAAGCATACATTCCTTCAACACTTGAATATTTTATTAACTTCTACTCCTTACTCCGTATTTACTTTATCATCAAGTACTCAAATTCCAGACACTTCTTCAGAAACCACGACAGGTTCTTCTACTTTAGTATTAGCAAGAATCACTCTTTCCACAATGGTGTCGAAAATCAGTTCATGTGATAAGATCTGAATATTTTCTGCCTCAGCCTTGAATACCTTTTCAGCTGAAGCACCAGGGCCACCGATATTTGGTAATCCTTGCTGTTGCAGCTGTTGATTCATCAATTTCTCAGCTACATCGGAACCCATGATCAATGAATATACTGGTCTAAGACCAAATAAGTTGACAAAGTACCATGAAATCGACAGCACGTACCTTACATTCAAATCTGGTGTGGCAATACCTTGTTGCAACATCCCCTTGAATCCTTGAGTCAATGGGAAAGGTAACTTCATAACAATGAACCCGGCAAAGAAATAGTTAACCCATGCCATGATCAATGTCTGAGGTACAAAGTTCATCAAGTTACCTTTGGCCATATTCATAACTGCATCACCACTACCTAATTGTGAAAGAGCAGCTAACGGATCCAGGTCTTCAGAAGTCTCCTTGGCATAATATTCATTTGATTGAAGAACATTAATATAATACTGCTGTCTCTCCTCAAACTCACTCTTAGATAAGATCCCACTACTGACCTTAAAACTCTGGGCTCTCTTAAAGAACTGCTTCTCACGAAGTACTTTATACTCCTCCAACTTAGGTCCTTGTTCAATAAGAAAAGTTACATTAGAACGGATCAATCCAACAAACACCATAGCAATGGAAATGGGAACCAATGCCCAATACTTTAAACTAGGATCTAATATTAAATCGGGTGTGAACATTGTGTGGAGTTTATTATGTGTTGATTTTCAATTTTTAATTCAAATCGTTTTATTAAATTGGATAAAAAGAATGGACATAATGAACGAGATTAAAAGTTGTTGATGATTGGTTTGATAGATTTGTATGGTTTCGTTAAGTTGATCATCATATTACTTCTTCTCTAAAGATATTATATTATAACATACAAATAAATAAATAAATACTAATAGCCATTTTCTATATAGAACCTCCGCCATGATTCCCAACAAGTCCTACCATTTCAAGGAATTGACGTTCCTCTCCCATATTCTTCAAGTTTACAGACCTTCTTGCTTCTGCTTGCTTTTCTTCCCATTCCCATTGTTTCCTCTGTTCGCTCAATTCGTTCTCTGAACCAACTCCCCAAACTTCCAAATCTGTAATCATGAAACGTTCCTCAAAATCCTCGTGTGATGTTTTAGAAGTGTCAAACATTGATAAAATTGTGTCTGATGTTGGGGATACAATGTGTCTGAATACACAGTATTCTAAGTTAGCATCGATTGTGAGTGAAACATTCCCAGGAAGGTTTCTTTTGTAGGTATTTTTTACTATTGGTTGACTGTTTCCAAACCCAAGACCCATTCCAATATTATTAAAGTAGATCAGTTCGCCTTTGATTCCTTTGTAGAAGTCAAACTTAGGCAGTGTAGATACTATAAAGTTATTTGAATCACCAAAGTTCTTCTTGTTTGAAATCTTCCAAGGTGAATTCACATACACCATGTATGTTACAGTATCACTTTCACTTTGCCATTTCAGAAGTGTATAGTTTTTGAAAAACTTGGGGTAATGAGATTCAAATTGTTCGTATCTTTTATTAGTTTCCGTTGTCTTCTTCTTTAATCTCTTACCACTGACAACAAATATCGTAGGTGCCATCCATTTGAAGATCTTCAGTTCTAACGACCTAAGTGAAAAGCCTGCTTCCGAACCTGAATAAAGTTTGATTAAACTTGATGTTGACACTGAAGATGTATATGCATTGCTTAATAAGAGAGAAAGCAATGAAACAGAGGCACCATTAATCAACTGACTTCCTTTAAATTTTGTGTTTGGAGGCTTGGTCTTAACTGCCTTCTTAGAAAGCCTACCAAAAAGTAACTTGAAGTTCTCTTCAAATTTGGGTAAGAATACTGTAGAAAACTCCTTAAAATCAGCAAATGTGATATAATGTAAGTTGATATTTGTCATGTTCAAGCTCACATTAAAGTTCTTTAATAATTTTAATGCAGCGGTTTCATAATCGTCCCATCGTTTCAATTCTTCAGTCAATGGTAAGTCTTGGTTATTCAAAAGTAGAAATAATGTAACCAATTGAAGAAGATCCAATGCATTTATATGATATTCATTAACGTCCAAGTTGTTAAAATAGTTGTATGATTTATTCCAGTCGATTCCTTGTACTATTATTTCTGGAGCTGCAGTAGCAACATCGACATCTGAGTTTACTTCAATAGGGAATGTTGTATACTCATTAAATACTTTTTCATCCATGGTATTCTTTTCACCAGTTGTATCCTTTGGTTCAGCAAGGAGCATGAAACATAAATGTGAAAAGTCGATATCTATAAAGAATCCGTACTGTTTCAAGTAAAGGACAGTGCATGCTAAAAGAGCATCAGAAGAGATAGACTTTGATTCTTTGAATGGACTTAAATATGGATAGTCTCCCATTTTCACACACCCATAAAAGAGTTTCTTGATAGCATTATCAAGCTTAGTATTGCCATCCTCAACTTCAACACCCAATATGAATTGCTTGAATTGATTGATATCTATGTGGAGAGTAGATATGAAACCAAAGTTTGATGCAAGAACAGCACACTGGATCCTAAAGAACTTAATGATCTGTTCTCTAGTGTACTCATGGCTCGTAGTTTGCTTATCACTACTAGTAGTCTGACCCATGCTTAAAGAAGTGTGGTTTGTTTGTGTAATTGATTTTCACGTGAATGATCTCCATGAAGTGTCTGAGCAACAGATATGGTAGGCGGATATTGGGAGAAACAATGTGAGAGTGTGTGAGATAAGGAGAGATGAGATAAGAAGAGTACTTATTTATTTGGTTTCATTATATTCATCAGATTCTAAGATTAAAGTTTTGACATGTTGATGAGTGTTATGAGAATAAGGGTGAGGGTAAGAATAACAGATTATTGTAGATTTTGATTAAATGTTTGTGAATATTCATTAGTTTATGTATGTTGCTGAAGTATGTGTTGCTCTGGTGATTTGTTTTCTTGTGGTATGTAAAGAAATAAACGGAGTACTTGAGTGTTCTTATGGAGCTAATTAATGTGGCTTTCATTTGCACCCAAACAGAATGATCTGCCGTTGCAAATAAAGTAGTGATGGAGAGGTCAAAGGAGTTAATAATTGAGATGGATTATGATAGTATAAGAATTAAGTTATGAGGGTATTGTATTGTATGAGGAACTTCATTATAGTCATGTTAATTAACTATCTGGATTATCATAAAATGGTAACAGTATTTCCATACCATAAGTGTAAAGATCTTAATCTACTTGACAACAAGAATATATGAGTGTTTGATTAGAATTAAGGCACCTATTAGTTGTTAACATAAAGCTTTATATGTGATAATTAACACCCTACGGTATCTATTGCTAACATCTTCTTGCCTATTACTCCTCAAGTAAACCCCAATTATACCTCACTCTATGTCTCGCCTTTTCGTTAAAGCTGTCACTCTAAATTTACACTTTCTCTCACTACACTCATACTTACATGACTCCTCTAAGATCTTATTAATTCTTTGTCCTCTGCAACTCCCATTCCCCTGATCTACTCTCTCCTCTTCTCACCTCCTCTTCTCACCTTCTCTTCTCACCTTCTCTTCTCTCCTCCACCTCCATCCACCACCTCCATCCACCTCTTCTCCCATCACCAAATCATGTGATCAAGTACATAACATGCAACATTTTTTTAATATTTCAACACTAAACACTAATGGGTTGGTTTGGAGGTAGTAGTTCGCCAGCCAAAGTATCTACGGTTTCGGAGGTTCCAAATAAAGATGTCTTCTTGGAAGATCTTCCTCCGAAGTTTGATGATTCTAAAGAACACGTTCCCACTCCAAGAGAGCCCACTTTAATCGATGCCGCAAAAAGTATTCAATTGACCGACTTTTCAGTCGACAGATTCGTTGGAATGCCATGTTTCCGTGAAGCTATGATCACAGGGTTCCAGGCTATGGGTGTTCTCGGTACAGTTACTTTCTTAATTCATAAAAACCCAGCAAAGCTGATCCATTGGTCAGTATGTGGGTTCTTTTTAGGAAACGTCATTGGCTGGGAACAGTGTCGACTGTTACGTAGAAGATCATTTGAAGTGATGGAAAAAGCAAGAAAGGTCAACCAAGATAAGAATACCAAGAAATGGGACCTGAAGGTTACTGATGATGAAGAGTTGAAAAAATTCGAAGAATTTAACAGTAGGAAGTGAGAGATAAGCATTAAGCATGGTGAGTTGTTCTCAGAGAGTAATGTTGTTGACGGAAAGTTGAATGATGAAAAGGTGAGGAAATTACTTGAGCTTGGAAAGAATATGATATGATGTGAAGTCAAATGGTGATAGTCTTATGAATGGAGTTGTGTGATATCTTGTATAAATAAACAAAATTGTATATAATAGAATTCTAACGATGATGAGGAAATCAGTTGGGTTATTGTACTTCTCTATTGTGAGTTCGTTGATCTTTGTGAGTGAAGTAGTTCATCAGGAGATGAAGGTAGGTGAGAATTGTATACGATTCTGAAGCAAATATGTGTATACGCATTTGTATTTGTTGAGGTATCTGTGTCTGTATTTCATTTCTAAATTCTCAAGTCATCTACTTCTTGTACATTTCTATTGCTACTATAAACATCATACTTGAAGGGTAGGCATAGATACTGTCTATATTTCGGTTCATTCAATTGGTAGACTAGCAAACATTTCAGACGGTGAATATGCTACTTAAAATTCATCCACTTAATCACTCTTACAATCACCCTCGGAGTTTGTAAAGATATTTCATTGATCCTAAACACATCAAAAACTCCACTCCACTGATCAGTAAAGACAAGTTCAAATTAATTTACAACAACTTACCATAACAATTCAAAACTTAATCAACACAACTATCCAATAACCATAAACCAAACGACCCCTCAATCTACCCTATAAAGTCCACTCACACTAAATTATCTTCACTCAAAACACACCAACTATCACATTGTACCGATTTTCCACTTTTCTGTGGGGAACCTCGGCCAAAAAGTATAGATAAAAAAAATGGAGTTTTTTAAAATTAATATTAATCAACGACCTTCTTTCTGATGGACAATCGAGCTTGTACAGTAAAGTATTCATCTAAGTCGAACTCGCTTGTGAGTTTGCCGTCGCAAATCACAGCAATTCTTCATAATGTTGGAGTACTTCCTCAAGCTGTTATTATTGAAATTGTCAGAGGAAATAGTCATAAGTCGTATACTAATTGGGATGGATTAACCACATCAGCATTGGAAATCGATCCTATTTTTGCTCAGGCGTTAAATATCAATGATAAGGAGCTGGTTAAAGTTAGTGTCAAGATTAGAAATGAAGAGACTAACCAGATCAGCTTGGACCCTGTCACTACTACTGATTGGGAGTTGGTTCAATTGCATGCAGATGTTATAGAAGATAAACTTTTCAACCAAGCTAGATGTGTTGCTTTGAATCAAACATTGGTTGTATATCCAACTAAGACAACTAGTATTAAATTTACAGTCACTGACTTGGGTCTCGGTGGTGGCCACAAGTATGCTTTGATCTCACTGTACGCCGAAATAGCAATTGCACCCAAGGAAAAGAAACAGCAGCCCAAATCCCAACAACTAGTTAAGAAAAAATTGGACTATGCTGATCAGCCAGCTGTACTCAAGAGAGGTATTTCTTTACCTCATAAGCTTTTTGATGTTAATGACAGCCGTAGTTATGAGATATACGTGAGTGATTCGTTCGACTTTTCCGTTAATTACGTCGCAGTGTCAATACTTAGTGGCCCTAATGATAAACATAAGCAACAACAACAGGGGAACGAGGTGGAATACAAAGAAAACAAACGAATCATTGCGAAACTCGTATCGTATGAAAATTGCCCTACAAACACAGTGGGTCTCTCACATAATTTGGCCGTAGCACTTGGCTGTGAAGGAGTGGTTGGAAGTATTATTACAATTAAACCTGCAATCAAAAATATGCACAAGAAACCTTCCAACATTATTGTGCACCCATACATAACACAGACCAAGGGTAAGCAAATCACTTTGAACTCTACTGAAAAGAAGCAGGAATCATTGGCTACTTTGAACCAACTTCATGAATACATTTATGAATCTTCAACCTCAATTGCTGAAACTTGTGTCACCAATTTTACAAAAATCCCCATCATTCCAGGTATCTTACCTCATGGAGGACTCATTCGCTTCAAGAAAAATGACGATATAAACGCATGGATGAAACCATACAAATCAACAGGGAAAATTAGATTAGAACTTGGCGAAGACTTATTAAGAACTGCACTGTTCATTGAAGAGTCACCAAAGGTAGAATCATTGAACGCAATTGGCTTAGACTCCAAAGTTGACGAGATTGTAGACTCATTTGTTTTCTCGAAAAATACAGGAACATTGGTGTACGGGAACTCTGGTAGTGGGAAGTCTCTTCTTCTTAAGTTGGTTGGAGAGAAGATTTCAAGCGAGCATGGATATTATACCAAGTACATCCAATGTGAAAACTTAATGAACGAGAACTTCACATCGCTTCTGAAAAACCACATCCTTAAATGGTTACAAGCATGTGCATGGCACAAACCTTCTGTTCTCATTTTAGACAACTTGGACAAGATTCTTCCTGCTGAAACAGAAAATAGCGGAGACTCTTCGAAAGCCAACCAGCTCAGTGAGTTTTTAATTTTACAATTGGAAAAGATCCACAACCAAAGAGATTCGAATTTGTCTGTTTTACTCTCTTCGAGCTCGAAAGAATCACTCAACAAATTGCTCACTCAATGCCATTTAATAGAGAGCTTCCAGCACTTAAATGCCCCAGACAAAAAGGCTAGACTTGAATTATTAGAAGGGTATATCTGCAAGCAATTAGGATGTAAAGTCGACTTTGACTTGGTGGATATGGTGACAGAAACAGAAGGTTACCTTCCCAATGATTTAAAGATCTTGTGTGACAGATTGTATCATGAAGCGTTATTTGAATCACAATCAAGTATCGATGTAGTTGTGACTAAATCGCAATTAACAAAGTCATTAGAGGGATACACGCCTTCGAACTTGCGTGGAGTCAAGTTGCAAAAGTCCGCAGTTGATTGGACGGATATCGGAGGACTCAAGGAAGCTAAGAACGTTCTTCTTGAAACTTTAGAATGGCCAACCAAGTATGCACCTATTTTTGCAAACTGTCCTCTCAGATTAAGATCCGGTATCTTGCTCTACGGGTATCCTGGGTGTGGTAAAACGTTACTTGCTAGTGCCGTTGCCGGACAATGTGGACTTAATTTCATTTCTATCAAAGGTCCTGAAATCTTAAACAAGTACATTGGTGCGTCTGAACAAAGTGTACGTGAATTGTTTGAGCGTGCTCAAGCAGCTAAACCATGTATCTTATTCTTTGACGAATTTGATTCGATTGCACCAAAGAGAGGACACGATTCGACGGGTGTAACTGATAGAGTTGTCAATCAGATGTTGACACAAATGGACGGTGCTGAAGGATTGGATGGTGTTTACGTTTTGGCTGCTACCAGTAGACCTGATTTGATCGACTCAGCTCTTTTGAGACCTGGAAGATTGGATAAGAGTGTTATCTGTGATATGCCCAGTTATGAGGACAGATTAGATATTTTACAAAGTATCACTACTAAGATGGACTTGAGAGATGACGTTCGTTTAGAAGAGATCGCAGAGAAAACAGGAGGGTTCAGTGGAGCTGATATGCAAGGTCTTGGGTACAATGCATACTTGAAGGCAGTACATATTAAGTTAGCTCAAGAAGAAGAACTTATGTCCAAGACCACTTCGACTTCTAAAGACGAACGAGTTGTTGAATTTATTCGTGTTAGCTCTGATACTTCCAAAATGAGGCCTGCTGAACGCGTCAAGATTGTTCAGGAAATTCAACAGATCTTACAAGAAACAGAAGATACTACAAATGATGGAGAAAATAAACCAAAGAAAGACACTAAGGTTTATATCACACAAGAAAATTTCATGGAATCGTTGAAGGAAACGAAGCCATCTATTTCACTTAGTGAGAAGAAGAAGTTGCTGGCTGTTTACAATCTGTTTGTAAGTAGTCGTGACGGTAACATGCCTGATGGAAGTGCGAGCACAGAAATCGGGGGAAGAACAACTTTAATGTAGATACGATATTTATGAGTATGTATGAGAATGATGTCGAGGGAGATTGAGTATAATAATTAATAAGTAAGTTGATGAAGTTATTTAATATTTAATATTCTTAAAAGGGTAAATATATAGATACCTTTTCGGAAGAGGGGGGGGGCAAGTCAGACATTGTAATAAGTAAGCAAAGCAAGGCAAGTCAAATCAATAAAACAAGATTGTGTTAAAAATGTATAATCATAGAATACTTTAAACAGGGTCCTTAATATCAGACGAATACTTATCCGTAACCAATTGGAATAAGCACACAGCCGTTCAAATTTGGGTGCAAAAACTAAAACGAAGTGCTCAAGATGATGATGTCATATCAATTGAAGTAAAACGAAGGTGTATCAACAAGTAGTACCATAATCATAAACTCAACCTTAAACCACCGAACTTAAAGTAATATCTCATCAGCAGTTTATGTGTAGTAAACTGACATAAGATTAAACAATCGATAAGCATACCCTTCAACTAGACAACCCTCAGACTAAAAAGCTTAAATTAATACAGTGAAGCCACTTAAATTAGGTTACCATTTTAAAACCGGAACCTTCATAAATTAAACACCCCTTTGAGATAAACTCAACTATTGAAACCCACATCTAACCATACGCCCAACACATAACACCGTCTTGAAACAAACTTTCCCCTTACATCCTTTAAACAACCCTCGTCTAACTATATAGAGGTGAAAAATTGATTCACGTGACCGCAGTTTTAGTCTTATTTTTCCTATCTTAAACCCATAGAGATAAAACTAGATAAGGAAACAGACACCACACGAGGAGTTCGATGAAGATGCAGCCTTTACGACTTAGTTCATCGTCTCTTTCGGACTCACTTATGCTTCCTATTTCGCTGTCGGTTTCACCAGCTATTACACCGCCAATTCTGCAACTGGGACTGCCATCTCTGAGTCCTGCCCCACACTTCTTAAAGTCCGCCAAAAGGTCATCTTCATCACTGAATGACTTGTTATATGAGAGAGATCGGTTTCGCGCACGTCATCAGAACTTTAATGTGCCTAGCTCGTGTGATGTATGCGCTGGAGTTCAACTGAAAACTACAAAGTTGAACCTCCACAGAGAATCCGATGATGACCAGCTCGAAAATTTAACAGAGCAAGAAGAGATGGAATGTAATCATTTAAAACAAATTGATACTGACCATGACCTGGATAGTATTAGCGATACGATAGACTTTCATGTTGAAACGAGCCAAGATATCTCTCCACTAGACCCCACATCAACATTCTTCTCTAAGCTTCCTGAAACACGCGAGATACGGAGTATCAGTGCAACACAACTTGCAGCCGTTTTCGATTGGTACTTTTCACAACCACTCCCATCAACCAAAGTGATGTTCCCATGGCTCCATGGACTCAACGAAGAAAACTTTGCCCAAAGACAATTTTTCATAGACCAAAGTCGAATTGATACCGAAGGAATAGAAAAGCCATCAGGCGTCCGTTTCCTCATGTGTATTGATAATCACAGAGAAAAGAGAGCGTCTGATTCACAAGATCCTCGCTTCCACTTCCTCAAAAATACAGTCAAAGCCATAGACGTCTTGCAAAGAATAGATGTTTTGAAAGCAGAGGTCTATGAGACTTTAGAAGAAATCTTTCATAAAGTTTTTGGAGATTCTCGAGACGAGGAGTTCATTTCGTTATTAAAAGAAGATTGTATTTCAACTAATTTGTTTCCAATCTTCCTCAACCTCGACCCTAGAAGTGGAATATCGCTCCGTAATTTTCACATACAAGTCAGTAAGCTTGCAACTTGTGCTGACTTTGTCATATACGCCAGAGGATACGAAGATAATGTCGAGAGCTTTGCGCGTATATTCTGGTTAGCACAACGGTATGAGGCTGCCGTTCATGGTTCCCTCAGATGCGAGTACAACGTTTTCATATTGAGAGATCATCAATGTGAAGAAAAAGAACTAGTCCGTCTAGATGCTAAAAGCGTCTATCTCAGATATAAACAGAGGAATAAAGCACCAGAAAAAGCTTTAGATAGCCCTGAACTTTACTCTAGCAATAAGTATACACTCAAAGAAAGAATAGAGACCGCAAAAATGTCTACAGCAACACACTTAAAGCTTCCTTCAGGGCAGGGGAATGTATGGTGTGGGAATTTATGGAATTACCATATCATGAAAGCATTCCTTGACCATAAGGATTTTTCATACCAAGACCACTTTCTGGACAATGAAACCTTATTGTCAAGCACATACTGCAATCCAAACAATTCTGTTGTTACTTCTACAGGAAGTCTTCTTGATACGCTCCCACTTCCAAGATCAAACTGGCGTTTGTTTGTCAACTGTCATAATGGGGCTTCATTTCCCAGTTACGAGCAATTGTCAGATTTACTTTTTAAGTTCTCGATTTCCTCGCGTAAGCTGGACGAAGATGACGAATACAATATTCTAGAGTTCCCACCCTCTGGGTCTATTGGTATAGGCGATTGTCAGAAAGATAATTTGACAGCAATCATCAACACATGCAAGCTCATATACTTATTTTCATCCTCAAATGCTAAAGCGTCACAATCAACATTAATATTTTGCTCTGATGGGTATACTGAGCTGTCGCTTTTAGTTTTGAGCTTTTTGATCTATGCCAACGATATTTCACTTGAGGAAGCAGCTTTAAGGTTACATAAGGTACACGAAAGACCCTTCTATATCTTCAACAGTGATGTGATGATTTTAGAGAAACTTGAGCCATTTTTACGCAAGTTTAGTCCATCGAGGTCTAAGAATATAATATGGGGGAAGTGTGAAGTACTACTGGATATGGAGATCAATGAATTATTGTTGGGACCTTCCAAGCCTGCATTACGTTTGGGCAGTATAGTAAATGATGACGATGAGCCATTGGAGGCTATAGAGAAGAGCAAGTTATGGATTAAAGATGTGGAAGGGTCGATGCCATCACGAGTATTACCATATTTGTACCTTGGATCACTCAGACATGCCAACAGTATTCCACTTCTTAAAGAGCTTGGGATCACTACCATTATATCAGTTGGGGAACTGCTTGATTGGATAGGAGGAGGCAGTTTCCGAAAGAATAATTTGACGAACCATGAAATTATTGACAATGGAGACATAGAGATACTTCACTTTCGTAATCTTCCATTGAAGAAGTTGATGAAGGTGAACAACTTACAAGATGATGGAATTGATGAATTAGCGAGGGCTCTTGGTCCCATTCTTGATTTCATTGATAAAGAGCATACGAACAATAAGATATTAGTACATTGTCGAGTTGGAGTGAGTCGATCTGCAACTGTTGTTATAGCAGAAGTGATGAGGAGATTAAATATATCACTTCCAGATGCGTACTTGTATGTTAGAGTGCGGAGACTTAACATTATTATCCAACCCAATTTAAGGTTCATGTATGAGTTATTCAAATGGAGTGAACAGGAGAAGATTAGAGAGAATGGAAAGACAGAGAAGAAGAGTAAGAATGGAATTGTTCTTCGAGAGATTGACTGGTTTATGATGTGCAGATTGATCACGAAATTGAACAAACCATTCTTGCAGAGTTGGTAGGAAGAGGGTTAATGTGTATTTATATGTAATATTTTTGATTTTGTATTGTATTGTATAGGAGAGAATAGGTGAGTAGTTAAGAGTCAGATCAACAGTTTAAATGATTTGGTAAAGTTAGGAGATGAATACTTTCAGGTTCATTTTTATACTATCACATGTTGTTTGTTGATTGTTGGATAGAAGTTTCGAACACTTGTTCAATAAGGGGTGTTTCAACGTTTGTTTCAGTTACTATTATAGTGTATATGTAAAATTTTGCACCCAAATATCAACCAGTTAATTGTGTATTTGAAAACAATGTATTGAGCAATTTACACTGAATTCATATGAAATATACAAATTATGGTATCAATGTTGAGTTTCATTCATCAATATTCTTCATAAAGATTGAGAATGTACAAAGTAATGGCTGAAATTCAATCAAGCTTAACCTTTATTTTCTATCATCACTAATTATCTCAATTTCACTAGTAAATCTCACTACTTCTTCCGTTAGCATTTTTTCATTTCTATTTTTCTAACAGGTGTCTCTCCCTAGAGTCTCGCTAAATATTTACTATTTTACCACTCTAATTTAGCACGCACTAAATATATCCTCTACTCAACCATACCAACATACAACAACACCATAGTCAACTACACTTCAGACAGCTATACAGACCCTCCCTGAATTAAATTCTACTTAATTGCCATTCTAATTCTCCTCTATGCAACCCACAACACTTAATTTCTCACTCACTCAATTTCATCACCTATCAATCAATCCTCATCATTCTTATCTCTAACTTTTAACCCGCTAAAATTTAACCTAACCCTAAGCTCAAAACTTCTCCCAATGAAACTTGGCTTCCACTCAATCTATGCCATCCTCTATATTCACTATCCAAACATCTCTCACTCTTCTAATCTATCTCTTTACCGATCTCTACTATCTCTACCATCTCTATGAATCTCTATCAAACCCTTCGAACCCTTCTAGTCTCTTCTAGTCTCCACTATCTATCTTCACATCGTCTCAAAGCCCTTCGATATCTCAAATCTCAAATCTCAAATTCCTCACCGAATTTCCCACTACATTCTCACTAAGTTACCCACTACAACTTCCTCTACTCCCATTAAATACTATACACTTCACTTCATCTATCACCTACAAATTTATAAAAAACATCTCTTGTACATTCACATACACACACTTATCCAATTTCAAGCCCGTTACAATGCATACATCACCACCATTGTCCTCCTCTTAGTTCCTTCCCTCGTATCTCTCAGCTCCATGAGCCTTTTTTTTTTCTGAGGAAAAATTTTCGAAACGACACCAAACAAAAATCCTCATTCATCAAAGGGCGAATACATATCCCCCATTAGTAGCATCTATTACCATCATAATTGGATCTGTATAATCATATTCAGACCTAAACTCCCACAGTATACAGTGGAGATAAGTTAAATTACCAATCTGATGGAACAAACGAATCCATTATTGAATGATCCTTCAATCATTCAGATCAATGTCCCTCGTGGTACTGAGACTGATGAGGCTTCTCAGTCACGATTTTTCCAGTCTTTAGGAAAGGGAGATAGCATTGAGTCCCATCCTTCTCTTGAAGGATTGCTGGAACCTCATAAAGTATTGGGTACACCTTCATCGAAAGACCTGAAACCAGCCAACGCATTATCAATGTTGTTGGACTCAGCAATGGCAAAAGCCGCCAAGGAATCATCACCCGAATTGGAACCACGCTCAAGCACTACCAGTCCGTCGATCATTGCTCAGGAACATACCCATAGTGAAAGCTCAACTAGCAGCATCTTGGCATCTCAATTGACCAACAATAAAATCAGATATACGATTGATTACTTGTTACAATTAAAGAACTCCCCATACGTTGAAGACTGGAAAAACTCAGATAAATTACCAGATAAAGTGTTTTGGAGACATAATGCAAGAGCCAAAACACCAGGCGAATTCAATGCCTTAAACCAACGTGAATCGAAACATAAGAAAAACCGTAGACTGCAGCAACAAGGAGGAGGACACCATAATTCTGGACCACTGGGCGATACATGGGAACGCAAATCCGCAAACACACTTGACAAAGACTTGGACCTGTTATCCTCAGACAAAATCTCACAGCTTCTTGGAGAAACAGGTGAGGAATTGGAACCAGAATGGGATTCTGCAGAATTGGGTAGAGGAAACAGTAGTAACCATAATGACGCACTCGGAGGAATGAACATGGGCCAAACAGTTGAAGATTTCGAAAAATGGAAATCGCTCATGAAGTCAGAGGAAAGAAGAAGACAAGGAGGACCTCCAGATTCTATATTAGAAGAAGAGCACCTTTCTGCTGAAAGAGCCGGTAACGCAGTCGATGATTTCTTCTCATTTGTTAAACCAAAGGCTGTTGAAGAAACTGGAACTAGTGTTACCAACAGTCCAAAGCAAAAGGTTCAACAGCAAGAAAACAAAAGTTCAAGATTTTCAAGCTTTTTTGGTGCACCCACTCAGTCTCAGCCACCTCAGCCTCCTCATTCTCAACAGAAACCTCCTCAGCCTCAACAACAGCAACCACAGCAACCTCAACAGTCCCAACAACAACAGTATAGAGCATTGCCACCCCAGAACAGTTCAGCTAATAGTACTCCTCAGCTTTCTAGGAGAGCATCCGAAAAGGACTCAGCACACGCACCACAAGGGTTATCTAGATTCTTTTCACATGAAAGTCAACCCTCAACTGGACAACCCAGCCCAGGCGGACAGAAGGTTCAACCTAGTCCACAAGCCCATAATAGTTCGGCTGGATATCCACAACAAGTCCCTCCTCATGTTGCACAACAACTAACACAACAGCAACAGCAACAACTTGCTCAGCAACAACAACAGCTTGCTCAGCAACAACAGTTCCAACAACAGCAACAACATCTTCACCAGCTTCAGCTCCGTGAACAACAAGCACGCAGCAGCATATCATCCAATGATTCGGGTGCACTGCACGAACCACCAACCCAAAATGATAACTTTTTCATGTCGTTGTTGTCGAAGAAGAAGGAAGTGGACTCTCCACAAGAGAAACCTACTCAAATAGCAGCAAATCAAGGTCAAGTACAGACGCCGGTTAGACAAGGTGACCGCGAGAAGAACTTTTCGCCAGGACCTGGAGGACCAGTATTACCTCCTCACATTCAGAAACAGCTCCCACCTCATTTCCAGAGCTTACCACCGCATATTCAGCAGCAGCATCTTCAGCAGCTTCAACATCAGTTACAACAAACACCCCCTCCTGGGATTGCGCGGCCTGGTGGCGGACCAGACGGTCCACATGGCCAGTCAGGCGCACCACCACCATGGGCAAAGTTCCAGGGAATTCCACCACACATGCAGCCTGGACAACATCCTGGGCAACTTCCTCCACACTTGCAGTTCTCACCTAATGGACCACACCCCAATGGTGCCAGACAGGGCCCTCTTAACGGCCCGCCTGGACAAGGAACATCTAGACCTGGACCTGGACCTGGACCTGGGCCTAACGGACCTCCACCAGGAATGTACCCACCAGGATTCATGCCTGGACGTGGACCACCTCCTCCACACATGCAAATTCCACCTCAATTTGGTAATGGACAGCAGCAGTTCATGCCTCAATTCATGGGATACCCACAAGGAATGCCAATGCCACAGCAGAACCAAGGCCAACAGAATCCAGAGGGAAACCAAGGTCGCTGAATTAATGATTGTTTATAATATACAGATGAGAATAGATGTAAATAATGTAGATTTGAGATGAGGATGTTTGATAACAACTTAGAAGTAGATTTAAAGAACCAAGTTTATTGTGAGTGGCAGATTGTTGCCTTTACTGATACGAAATAAACAACTCTACAGTCTTCAAGTGTTGTACAAGTTGAAAATTAATGATATACACAGTGGATGTTCACACCTTTTTGAAGTCAATCAATTCCTAACATATTAGACTTATAAAGCAGCAGCTATTTTTAAAGATAAGTTAAGTAATTGGACATGTTCATCAGTTCCGTTATTCAACCTTCTGTCGATTTCAAAGAATATTTGTGATAATTGGTTCTTTGTTGCAGCGTTGATGTTATCGTTTAATATAAATTTATCATGCAATTGATCAAGAACTTGTTGTGCACTGTAGCCAGACATGATTATATTATTGACTTGAGTTACAATTTTCTTTTGTATGTCATTATCATTCAGTTGCATGACTTCAAATAAGTCTTGGAGTATGTCATCATCAATTACACCTGCTATTTCATTGATTGAAGCAACAGTTATACCATTTGCATTAGTCATGTCATTTAACTTACTGGCTGATTGAAGGTATGTGATTGCTTTTCTTAAGTCACCGTTTGATACCTTTAATACTTCTTCAAGAACCGGTTGGTTTGGAGCTAATTGAACTTCTTCCTTTTCAGCAATATATTGAAGTCTATTCAAAGCATTTTCATTATTCAACAGCTTGAAACGGAACTTGGAACATCTCAGTGCTAATGGGTCAATGATACGTGTGATATAATTACAAATGAGACAGAAACGAGTAACTCCAGAGTATGTTTCCATTGTTCTTCTCAATGCCGATTGGGCATCATTGGTCATAGAATCGGCTTCATCCAAAATGATAATTTTATATGGTGGACATGGGTACAGTTCCAAATCCTCTGCTGTAGGATTCGACACTGTCAATCTTGCAAAGTTCTTGACCTTCTGTCTTACGATGGATATACCTCTTTCATCAGAAGCATTCAATTCCAATACTCTGGACTTGTATAAGTTAGGTCCATACAATTGCTTAGCTAATGCCAATATAGTTGAAGTCTTACCAGTTCCTGGAGGGCCATAAAATAACATATGTGGTAAGTTTGCAGACTCTAAGGTTTTCTTCAACACTTTCACAGCATGGTCTTGCAGCGCAACATCATCAAGAGACTTGGGACGATACTTCTCAACCCATGGAGTATGTTCTAACTTCTCACGCTCATACTGCTCGAGCTTAGGATTCTTCATAATCAAAGACGTCATGATATCGATTGGGATTCTTTAAAGTTATGGCTTCGATAATGATCTCTAAAACGCGTTAACGTTAACGCGTTGGACTTTTCAGTATAACTTTTGGTCATGTGATGAGATGGTAAGGGCGAAGAAGAAGATTTGGGATGGAGGATGATGAATAATTGGTTATGGAGGGAATTGAAGGGGTAGTGTTGAAATGGTATAGTGTGGTTGATAGAGGTTGCAATTGTTGACTGAAGTTCTATTAAAGGAGTTATTAAAATTGTTTGATTTAGTTGATATTATTCGAGATGATATTAGAGATGAGAAGGGGAAAGAGAGATGTTGTTAGTTTAAAAGCACGGTCAATGGATTAAGATGATAAGTAGTCTTGAGAATTTGCTATATAGTTGTACAACTGGAGGCAACTGTAAATGCCTGAGAATCAAATGGGGACTTTTGATTAGATCCACTTCTATTTCGACTAGAATTTTTTGCACCCAATTTTAAATGAATATGAGTAGACGTTATCTAATAGTAGGACCTCTTAGTGTATTTTAATTAAGGAGTATTCATACAGGCAGCTCATACAAGTCAGCCCTTTAAATGAACTTTTTCACTTCATTCTTTGACTATCATTACACTTGTAATCTGCTGTTGAGCATACTTGAAGCTCCAATTTTTGACTCGCATTTTGCAACCAAAGACTAAGAGCTTACAGCAGATATAAAGTATTGTTACGCTTTCACCACGACTTCAATAGTACAGAGAACATGCTAGTCGTCAGCTTTGTCAGTTTCATTCAGAGAGCTTTCAAACGTTTATTCCCGTACTTCTTCTGATTGTGACAACCCTTCACGTATACTACAACATTGAAGAAAGGCTTTAAATGTAGTCGACAGTCCTGAGACTTAGAATTACTCAGTTAGCATACAAATATGGTAACTATATCTCATATCCAAATAATCTACTCTCATTTAGGTCAACTTCATATATAGTCACCCTCTCCTATTCATTACTTTCCCAACTCAACCCAGCCCAACTAACACATCAACCTCACCTAAAACATTCAGTACCTCCTCTCAACCCTCAATACAGCTCAACGCTACTACTACACTCCATCCTTACACATCTTCTATACATTATTAGTCAATTTATTAGCAATACATCTTCTACTGAATTCCAACCACCGACAACTCCAAGGTCCAAACACGTCTAATGTGTACCTTTACCTTCATGTTCTTGTCACCTCCAAAAGTATCATTCAACTCCACTTCGACTGTTTGGTTCAGCCACCAGCACTTACGTGCTGGTTTGCGCCAGAACAACAACAATTTCAGTGGGTTGGTGTTTTCCGGGTGTTTTCTCAGCTTCAGTAGTGAGCGCAGCGCTGCGCGCGTGGCGCTGCTGGCAAACAGTGCAATCTTCAGTCTCAGTCTCAGTCTTCCAGACGCATTCAGTGTCACTGGAGCGAGCAGGGGTGATTCTGGCGGTGTGCTAGCTCCGCTCGTCAATCCCAGTTTGTCCTTAGAATGAGTCTTCAAACGCACCAACAGCAACAGGGAAATGACGCACTTAGATGGTTCCAACAGTCTGTTACCCCATGAACCACGCAGGTCAAAACCTGAAGTGCATAACATGTCAAATAAATGTTGTTCGGCAGAGCCCAATACTTGGGTTACGGTTGGTGGTAACTCAGGTTGGAAACCCAAGCCGCTGAAAATGGATTGGTCGCGGATGAGTGCGTGGGCCACCTCCAATTTGATGTGTCTAATCTTGTCTGCGCTTAACCCACTCATTGGTGGAATCACGTAATAGTCCAAGTCTTCGCGTAATACGATGATGGCAGGTTTGTTCTGGAGTACATTTTCTTGGATCTGTTGCTTTGAAGTATGCAGCATTGACGGGTGGAGTCCTGCGTTCGAATGAGTAGGAGTTAACAGGGGCAGTTCGGCATTAGAGTGGATTTCTAAATCACGCTGTGCTTCACTGAAAACATCCATGATGTATTGGAAACAAGCTTGGTCAAAGTTAACGCTGACAACATCGTCTTCGGTTAAGTTGGTAATGACTTGACCCTTCATATCTAAAAACACGCCGTTGGGGAATAAACAGAGCAAAATACTCTCGGGAAGCAGCATTAACTCATCACGAGTAATAACAAACTCAGTACCACGGACATTCAAGTAAATCTTTGAATTGTAATCAATATTACTATTCGACTCAGTATACGAGGCAGGAGTATAGGTCTCCTCACTGACCTGAGTTATAATGTTGGCAGCCATCTTATCAAGATATTTAATCTAAGAAAAATGGTGTCCACTAGGGATCTGCAACAACTTTATCTTTGTAAAACGTTATAACGATATAAGTTTCGATACAAGTAGAAGGAATAGGTTCGTCTGCACTATTAAGTTACCAGCACCCAATTCTATAACGCAGATTGTACTATTCTAAAGCCGCTTGATGAAAAGATGAATCTTGCTATTGTTGTTTTTTAATGTGAAGCCAGCAAAATTTCAAATGTCGTCAGATGCGAAGATAAGTGCAAGAAGAAAGAGAGAAAGAGAGAGTATGGCTTGTGATACTGATGGTTGTTGTAAGGTTAAAGATCAGGATGTTAGCGGAAGTACAGGATCTGTAGGATCTAATGCTAAAGGTCTTGGATCTGAAGTTGGAGATGTCAAAAGTGTTGGTGAAGTTCAAGCTTCTACAGAGTCAGAAATTGATGATGATGACGACATCTGGGGGGATGATGAAGTAGAGGCTAATGCTGATATTAAACGTAGTCATGAGAAACAAGGATACTTGGATGGACTTTCTCTGGCTAAAGCTATAGGACTTCAAAAAGGATTCGATGCTTCATTCCCAAAGGGTGCAGAGTTGGGGATCCGCGTAGGAAATATACTAAGTAAAGTGACTATGAGCAGAGATGAAGAATTGATGAAGAAGGCTAAAAAGGAGTTGGGAATAGCAAATGTATTGGATAGAAAGTACTTTGAAGGAGATTTAGAACTTGGCAGTCATACTTTAATTGACGAATGGGAAAAGAAGATGACTGATTATAAGGTTATAGGATGATATTGATGATGTGTATGGTGAATAAGGTGAATGTGATTTAGGAAGATAAAGTGATATAAAGGTATGGTACCTTTAAATGGTTGATATGTAAGTATATCAACTTATACAACTTTTGAATTGAAGAAGATTAAGGGTATCAAAACTGACTTTGTCTACATTGAAAAGACTCTTATTGAAAGGTTAAAGATTTAAAGATTTAGAGGCTTAAGGACTAAAGACTTAAGGATTCAAAGAGTTTAGAATTGAAGAGTTAAAGATTCAAAGACTTAAAGACTTAAAGACTCGATGAGTCAAACATTCAAAGACTTAATGACTCAAAGAGTTGATAAAGAAGTTATTGATTATAAAGTATCTTAGATGAGAAGAACCTCTACAACTCTTTCACAGTATTTTACCTGGCTTCTTAGACACTAAAAGATTAAATACCTTATGCTCTACTTAATATTAAATACTTCATTAATAGCTTAACATAAATACTTGTAAAGATCCTAAAGTGTAAAGTACTAAATAAAGGGTCTTCTAATGAAAAGTCTTTGATCATGTAACCTACAATAAATGTACTCCCTCGAATAATCTTGCCATAGTATGTTTAAATTAACTAACAAGTCTAATACGACTTTCACCTCCTCAAGGGCATTTCATTCTCGATTTGCCCACTCAACTCTTCTTGTACTCCAAATATCTTCTCTTGAAACTTATAACGTCCACGCGACCAGTCGATCCATAATTCACTGATCAAGTATTGTGTTTCCTGGAACATGATAAACTCTTCGAAACAACATTCTTTGATTAACCAATCATTGTTCAATTGTCTGAATATCTCTTGTTTGTCATTGAAAATGACTTGGCGTAACTTGGCCAATTCCGAAGCTTTAATGTCCAGGTTGTCCGTGCTTAGCTTGTTCAAATGCTGTTGGTTGTCGCTAATCTTTTTCTCAAGTACAGGGATATTGTTAACTGAAAGTCTCTTAGTTCTTTCAAACAATTCTTGTAATGAATACAAGTAATCCAAGTAGTTCTTGAACTTTTCCAAGATAGCAGTGTTGATAGAATAACTTTCGTCAATTAACAACTTACTAGACTTACTGTAGAAGTCTGACAACTGTGAGAGCGAGTCATTGATGGAGTTGAGGTCGTCCTTGTTGTGGTCACCCAAAATCGTACCTGGCTCCGACGGGTACAAGCTGGTGTTGTTGTCTCTGAAGACTCCCAAAACCTCTACAAACTTGTTGTTGTCGTACCGTACTTGCTGTTGACGTTTCTCGTACCTTTCTACAAGCAAGACTATGCGTGTCCATGTCTCAATCAAACGGTTGACTGTTTCATCCGCCTTGGACCAAGTACTTAAGAATTCCTTGCCAATCGTTGGCCAAATCAGGTTAATGAATTGAGTTTGGATTTTAACTCCTTTGAACTCGACAGAGTAGTCGATCTTGGCTTGTTTACGCCATGTCACAATATCAGTGGGCACACTGAGGAACGTTATTACTACAGGTTCCTCCTTGAGCACAGGATGTTTGATTAATTGGTTGAGGAAACGGTGTAATCCGCGGCGCCGTCTTTGTAAAAACTGCGAATCTGGCGAAGATCCTACTATAATAGATTAGTAAATATTCAAATGAAATGGTCTTCTTCAATACTTTTACGTACCTGAAAATTTCTTTGGTGGCAATCCTGGTATAACTCTAAATGGGTACTTTTGTAATAAATACTCTAGGAGCCATACGAAATCCGAGTATCTTCTTGTAACTTTTTTGGTTCCTCCGTGTCCGTTCATGCCTAATTTGAGATCGTGTGTAATGTAGTAGTTAATGTGCTTGAATAAGAGTCCTTCTTTTTCTGGTACTTCTTTTATTCTAATTCCGTCTGCGCTATTCACCAATGGTTTGAACTTGTCACGGATTGAGTCGATATACTTGTTGATTTCCACGTTATCTATTGGTTCTTGTTTGCTTTGTTTCGGTGTCCTGTTTGTTGCTGTTGCTTCAGTGCTTTGCTTGTCACGGGGTGCATTCGAATCCCAAGTATCTTCAAGTGTACTTTCAGCCAATTGTGCAGATAATGGGTCAATTATAGCTTCTTTAGTCTTTGTCTTAGACTTGAATTTCTCAATTATCCCCAGAGGTAAGTCAGGCAACAGATTCCTTTTGAACTGTAATGATACATAATCACCAGTTCCAGGAACATCGAGTTCCAAACTTATCAAACCAATAATCAGGTAGAAGTTCTTTTCAAATGATGCAGGAAGTAATGCATGGTCATAACAAATATCCATAATCTTACTCTTTTGATAACTAGAGAATAATCCCCATTCTACCAATTTGTCAAAAAGTTCGGATTCCAAGTTAGGTGTGGTGGTCACTTTCAGACCTAATATAGTATATAATTGATGGAATGATTGTGGTACACCATCATTATCATCATCTACCGAATCAGATGTTGGATTCGCAAGAGTAGAACCTGTGGTGGCGGTCGAATTGTGTGTGACCAAATTGTTCCCCTGTAACAATTGTGAAGAAGACAAAAAAGTAGATCCAAAGGGGTTCTGTTCCCCTGATGTACTCTCATTGGCCCAACCATTCTCCCAAGGATCATCAGACCCAAATATGCTGTTGTTCATGATATTGAGTTATCCTTATTGCGGCTGGTTTCAATCTGTTTTCTTTTGGGCTTAAACGAATTCTTTAAATCATTTAATTTGGTAGCGCAGCTTTTAAAGGGTAGTGAAGTTGGAGGTGAGTTGATGAAGGAAGTTAGAAGGTTAGGTGAGGTTTGAAGTATGAGGTGAATTCTTAATTGAGGGTGGGCATTATCCAATACGATTTAATCAATTTAGAGAGTTAGTTTTATATTGTGATTGCATGTTTATTCTTCTATTAATTTTAGTGATAGTATAAGATTGTGTGATAGAAGTATTAGATTAGAAGTCTTTCGAAAGTAAATAGAATGAAATTCTTTATTGGTTATATATATGTATGTAAGTATATGTGTTTATGTTTAGTTTAGTTAGTAGAACTACTATAGTACAAGTAATTGAATTCGTATTCATATACTCATATCTTATATCACTGCTCAATTGATAGTATTGTAAAGCAAACAACTCCTGTGGCTTGGAAAGAAATGGCTGCGAAAATCTTAAGGTTGATATAAGATGGTAAATTGTCGATATACAAAGTCTTCACTTAGCTATAAAATATTCTATTTAAACCTTACTTTACATTAGCTATGATATCTATAGTGAAGTTAATCAGTATCCTCATCACTTCGTTCGCTTTAAAGTAAACCTATTGGTACTTTGTTAATAACTTTGTAGCTTCCTCCTTCAAATCCTCTTGGTCCAGTTTCGTCAACTCTTCTAATATATCAATACACACGGTCCTTACCGGTGGTCTATACATGATCAAGAATTGTAATGACAAAAATCCAATCTTCGATCTGATAGGGTCCAAAATCAATGATTTTATTCGTCCTACCAAGTCTGCATTCAAGTACGGCAAATCGCTTAGCAATCTGATAAAGATTTTACGATCGTTCGGTTCCAAGAATGGAATCATTGCATCCAATACTTTCCCTGCCCATTTAATATATACTGGTGTTCCAGTTTCATTGATCAGTTCGTTGAATACCTTTTCAGAATACCATTCTTCGTTCAACCATTCGATGATAAGATCGATACGTGCATGGATTGAGTCTAAAAAGTAATCAAAAATGGCATTTCTGACCATGTCGCTCATTTCATCGTTGGTATTGGCATCTGGTGTATCCAGCAGGCTATTTCTCATTCCTCTAGTAGCCAAACGTGTCAATAAAATCAACCAACTGTCTTTTTTCCATGACTTTATAGCTATTTTCGTTAAATCAGAATGGATCAGATTATCGGTTACAGCCTCATCTGCAACCTCATCAGGAACAGTAGAGTTAGCCAACTTGAAAAAGTTCTTAATGATGATTGAAATGTGTTGTTTTTTGTCTTGGAATGAAAGGTCCTTTGGTGGAGGAAGTGTGTAGACAGTTTCTGGGTTGTATGCTTGAGCAGCTTCATCATCTTCTTCATCATCTTCGTCGTTTTCATTGTTTTCACCACCATTTTGGTTCTCTCCTCCTTCTTCCTCTTTTACTTCCCCGTTTACTGCTACGACACTCAAATAACGGTCGCTGACAATTTCCAATGCCTTTGTTAATTTCAGTACCAGAGCTCTTTGTAAAGCTGTCACCACCATAGTGGCTAAGATGTTTTGTGGAACTGTGGTTAAGTCAAAGTTGTTCAACTCGTTATTAACATCGTTCAAGCAGTATAACTTTTGATAGTTTGCTTCATCAGTTTTCAAACGCTTTGAATTATTAAGGAATCCGTCAAATTTACGCTTTTTGATGGTGGAGTCTGTGATACTGAAGATGTTCTTTTTACGAATGTCGTTACCTCTGTCAACCAATGTGATTGCACGTTTGTTTAAAGCACTTTGGTAGTTGACAGGTACCAAGTTATTCTTTTGTAAATGCTGGATAAAGACTTTTAAAACACGGTCCACGTATTTCTTAGCAAGTTTGAATTGCTCAACACTCTGGTAGTTTGACTGGAGTTTCTTATTAGTGTCAAAATCTTGTACCACGTTAAGGACCTTGGTGACGTATTGAGGTTTACGTTTCATGATGATGATGAAATGATTGAGGGTTGCAGTAATGAGTGGAGCGACCAAGACATCTCGGTTGAAGGTTTTGAGGAGCATTTCCAAGAGACTCAGGGATTCGTACTCCATGTTAGCGTATTTTATGAGTGAGTGCGAAGAGCTGACGTTGTTAAGGTTGAATGTAGTAGCAGACGATCCATTTGAGCCGTTAGAACCTATAGTTGTTGATTTGGATTGATAATCAATTACAATCATGATGAACTTGACCAATTCCAATTTCGTTCCCAAGTTCCTCATCAAGTCATATTCTTCATTGTCGGATGGAGGCAAGGGGAAGTTCAGTTGGAACTTGTTGACAAGAGAATTCTTCAATTCAGTCAATTTACTCCACACTTGATTACAGCCGTCATTATCTGCAACGTACTTAAAGACTAGACGGTATACAACACTAGTGACGTTGATGACATTACGTAGGGTAGGTACATCACGAGTTTGAGATAATTGGATGAGGGAATCCAATGAATCGATGGCAAGATCCACCTTAACTGAAAGGCTTAGTTTGACTTCAGGGACTGGTTGGCCAGAGTAACCAGAATCATCAACAAACGATTCACGAAGGAAATGAACACACCAATCTTGGATTTTAGGTTCTGGGTTGGGTAAGAACTGGAGGATTTGACGTAAGACCTGAGGGTATGTTTTCAAGTCCGATAAGGCCAATTTACGGGCCTGATCGAGCTGTTCTATGATCTGCTCAGGACTGAAGGACATGGTTGTTGTGAAAATTCTTTTGCGGTGGAAACAAAAAGATTTAGTGAGTGAGGGTTGGTAGGAGAGAGAGATGGGAGAAGAGGTTGATTTAGTGAGAGGTTAGTGAGAAAAATTGAGAAATGAATCTAAGAAGTGGGAGTTTTTAGTGACTAAGCCAGAGAGAAAAAATGAAAATTTAGCGACTACTAGATTAATTTAGTGAGAAATGTTAAGAAAAGCTAATGAGAAATAAATGCTGCTTCCCACAATACTTAAAGAGATACATCAAATCAAAAGCCGTAATAGATTCAAGGGTTGAGGACCAAATACTTTAAAATAACTGGGCAGCTTATCGTACAGATGAAATGCAAGATATTATTTGAAGTTAATTATAATGCTTTGGTCATTACTTGATAAAGTAGTCATCGATGATTCGTAAGTTGATTTTCTCAACACCACAATATATTTCAGTTGAATTAGTGTGAGACTTCAAGTTTTTGTTATCTCTTTTACAATCTCTCTTCTATATATTCATTGAATGAATCAATATGATGATCACTTCATACATCTCTCTTTTAAGTCTATATCTTCTTCTTTATATGAATCACCACTTAGTTATTTTAAGCACTACTGCGCAACCGTTCTAGTCCTTCCCATTTCATTCTAATCCTCCCCACTCCTCTTCTTTTCTCTCCTCTCTATTCTTACCTGTCATCATAAATATGCACAGCCTTTCGCTCCTTTGAATTACCTTATCACACTCTTACTTTTAGAACCACACTAATCTATACCAATACCAAGAAATTCACCTCATTAACCTTATTCCTTCTACGCATCATAAACTCAATTAACTACAAATGGAACAATTTCATATCTCCACAATCAAACAATCAAAACTATAAAAATTTAATAGATTCAGCATGAATCCAAACTGTCCACCAACGCCTCCTAGAACTATATGATTATACTTCTTGCCTTGGCTAACGGCATTGGAACCCTTATAGATCGCCGTTGAATCAATCTATACATATGTATTCGTATATTATACTATGACTAAATCTCAACCCTAATATAAAAATCGTCTTACTTTTGATTCTAATCTAAAATTGGCAACAAATTTCTACATTTTTTATGAGTTTCATTTTGCATCTCATACATCTGCCTCTTCTTACCTTTTTATTATTCTTCTTCTTCTTCAACTTGTTCTAATTCGTCCAATTCATCTATGGCACCATTTAAGATTATCCTAAATACTAAATTTACTCTCTACATATTCTATTCTATTTAAGTAACTGTATTCCCACTTGTAACTCGATCCTTTTGTTGGACTTATTGTTGAATCAAACATCTCCTTAAATTCTTGAACATAAACTGAAACATTCTCCAAACAAATCCATTTCATTTTCAATACATTTCCAAAGCAACGCAATTTTCATTCACACATTCTAAATCTTTATAAATAGAGGTTAAGTTGATTAATTGATTGATTGATTAATTGATTTGAATGAACTGATTCACTAGATTCATATTTAAAGTCTATGGAATACAACACAGTATAAAACTTGAATTATAAGCACACCTGTGGCACACAACTTTAAGCCTCCAACATCAAAGCGCACCTTGAACACTGCTTAAAACTTAAACCATCCATCCCCAAGCATAAATTTTGCACGCCCTTTCCAACTTTTTCGCGTTGATTTTAGTGACAAGAAACAAAGTTGTATACCAAGATAATCTTTTAATCATTTTGTATTCATTTTGTTAGAGTATACTTGTTATTGATTGGAGTTAGATTGAAGGGTTGTTTAATAGAGAAGGATGGATACCGATCACTTTAATATCAAGTCGCAGATTCGGAAGCTTGATCTTTCTGAAGAGACTTTTGATGCTGTGGATGTTGATTCCTTTAACAACACTAATGGAGGTACCGTGTCATCTTATATCTATGAATGGATACTTATAATCTTGTCGTTTGTTTTATTGGGTGTTGATATGTATACATGTGTCACTATTCTTGTTTTCCATCATTGGGGTAGTAATGAAGTACAACCTTATGCCTATAAAGCAGCTAAATGGATCTTTACTGCTTGTATCATCTTTCAATTTTGTCTATTAACATACCGGTTTATTTGGGCTGTTCATACTTATAGAACCAAGAATATTGCCCTTGGATACCTTGACCCAATCGCTAGAAACTTATACATTGTCAGGTCATATAATTATCACTGTTTCTTTAGGTTGATTGAACATGATGACTCCTTTGACTGGGCTTGTTTCTTTTGCCACGGTGAAATCATCCTGGCTCCTCAAATCTTACTTGCTGATACCCCTAGACAAGTCATTAATATCCTAACGTTACGATACTACGCAACTGGAGGTAACTACCAAAGTAATATATTACTGAATATCAAAACCATCGCCACAACTAACTTAACATTGGCCATAGTATTATCACTTATGTGCATCTCGGTGATTATTTGGTCCTTCTTTTTCTTCAAATTCGTCTTGGGAATGCTCTTCTTCCCCGTCCTCAAAATCAAATTACGCAACAGAGGTTTCAAGTCACTCAAAAAGTACAATTCTCTGGTAATCAATAGAGGTATCAAAATGATTGTGGTTAAAAACAGAACAAAGTTAAGACAACAAGAAGACGACTTTATGTACTTTGGTGGAAAGAAACCAAGGGCTGCTAGTAAGACTACAACTACATTCACATCTTTACCTAACTACAGCAACACCTCACTACATAACGACAACAAGAAGTTGTACAGAACTAAAGGAACTTCACACACTCTCAAGGCTGCTGATACCTACAATAGCCCCTTCCTGGACAAATATGCAAACAACGATACTAAATTTGCGTACCAGGCAAAGACTCAAAATCCATTTGAAACCCATAGTCTGAACTTTGGTGATACTTATAAAGAAAGATCTGGTTCTCTGAGCTCGTTAACTTACGATAGGAAACCCCTTCAACAAGCTCAGTTACCTCCAAAGACGAAAACTCTGAATCAAACAAGTACAACCTTGGCAACTTCAATTCCAATGAGCATATTACCAACTACAATAACTCAGAAACCACCTTTAGTGGGACAACAACAACAGCAACTTCGTAGTAGCTCATTGGCACTGAATGGAAGTGGTTCTACTACAATCCAAGCATCACAGACATCGACATTCCCCGGTTCCAATGCAAACCAAGCTTACAACGATTCAATCTCACATCAACCTCCATATAACGAATCGATTTCAAACCAACCCCCATATAATGAGTCCAACACACAACAATATTACGAAGCACCAAGACACAGTCCACCAATTAACGACCCAAATAACACACCATATAACGAATTTGCACCATATGCCCAATACAATGAAGCAAGCAATTCCAACTCAGCTCTTGTTAGCACTACATCTCCACTGTTCAACGCACATTTCAATGACGGTAGCAGTCATTCCCTGAGAAGTAATTCGAACTCTAGGGAATCACCATATGTGCAACAGAACAATTGGAATGGATACGAATTGCCCGCACACTCACGAGAGTTCAGTCCACATGCTCTGAGAAACAACTCAACTGGCTCGTCAGAACATAGAAGTACAGTGACAGACCAATTTTTGAGAAAGTACTCTAACCCAAGTGACGAACAATTATCTCATGAGAGGAGAAGAAATCCTTCTGAACAATCGAATCCGTTTGAGAGCGAAACGTCACTTTTACAGACTAGTGAACTTAAGCCTCCAAACAGAAAACCACCACCTCAAAGTCGGCCTGACTCACCTGACTCTGCTCCATATCCAGTACGTGGAGTCTCAATGTACGAGCACTAGCATAATATAGGATTATCATGAAGAACCGTACAACTCGGTCTACAGTTTTTTTTTATAGAGTTTGTCAATAAATTGATTTTGACTATATACGTAGCATCTAGCTAATTAACTATTTACAAGGATTTAAAAGCTTTTACTTCTTCTTCGACTCGTACTCCTCTCTTAACTTAGTCAACTCCGATTCTGAGATTGGAGGAATAGGAATATCACTAAGATCATCCTTATTCAACATTTGCCATGTGTACATGTAAACTCCCAATGGAATAGCACCTGCAATTACCAAGCCAATAGTATTACGCCAAAAGTATGGTGCTCTAACTCTGTATAATGCTGGAGTCATTTGATGAGTAACGGGATCACGGTAACGATCATGCCCCTTTCTGTATAAGTTAGTATACCAGTCTTATATCTGAATAGTTCGCCGCTTAGCTTGAATGTATGTACTTACGGAGCTCCAAGGTATCTTCCCATTATGTAGTGTAGTTCGTTGTTAAAAGTTTTCAAAATCATTCAATATATACTAGTCATGTGTTTTTATTGCACGTGTATTTATTCTTTGGGTACGTGGATTGAGTTATTGAAGGTAATAGATGATTTTGGAGTAGGTTATGAAGAAGGGGACTTCTAGATGGTTAGAGAGACCATGTATATGTATTCTAATGAATGATAGGTTATATAATTTTATTTTCTTTAGAATGTTAACGCAGCTTTAGATTATTGCTATTGCTTATATTTTTGCAGCCAAATTTATGTGATGTTATTAGAAACCAATGAAGAGGTTAATAAATGAACAAACTCTATTCTGAACTTGCTATTTGCTTCATTACTATCTCAAGCATTATCATTTAGTTATGAATGTTTATGTTACATTACCATTCCAACCTTCTTCCTTTAATATCATCAATGATTTATTAATCTATACTATGCAGAGATAGACATATTTATTTGATACCCTGTCCCCCATTTCAGGAAGCTTTGTACATTGTTCTATCAATAATGACCCAATCTCCACAATGTCACCTTACCACCTTCATTACCAATTGCCAACATTTCATTGTTTGGAGAAAAGTCAACTGCTGAAACTCTACCCAATGGTGTACCACTAGTTGGCCAGTTACTGAAGACAGTTCCACTTGGTAAATGTACCAAACGCAAAGCATCTCTTTTAGTTTTAGATGCAATACACAATATTTGACCGTCTGGACTGAACTTTAAAGTTGTGATGGCAGAGACTAAATTCTCAACAACCTTAAATGCCTTGATTTTGTTATCTCCAAATGTGTTTCTATCATAAAGGTTGACGATACCATTGTTGGAACCGATTGCAATCCAACGGTCTTTTGGACCTCCAAGAGCAATTTTGGTTATTCCAACACCTCCTTCATCATTCCACCTCCTCAATATTTTGTTGGATCCACTGTTCGTACCCAAGTCGTACTCCCAAACGTCTCCTGATCTATTTATCACTACTATGAAAGACTCGTCGTGTGAGAATTCAAAGTCCACAACGGTTCCTTCAGCCTTGAATCCCTTGATCCATTGACCAGTTGATCCATTCAAGATGTTAACCCATCCACTAGAACCAGTTAACCCAATAAAGGTACCCTTTGGAGATACTTTAAAGTATTCAAAAGAACGTTGATACTGTTCATTTCCGTACAATCTCGAGATCTTCTCTACTTCTCCATTGTTCAAATCCCATTTGTTCATGTACTTTCTTCTACCTGCGACGAAAACCAAGTTCTTCTCGTCAGATGTGGTGCTATTACTTCCTAACGGAGAGAACTGACATGTCATTATAGGTGTGTTGTGTAAATGCAATGAAGTGACCAAGTTATTTATCTTTCCGTCAATATGATATATTCTCAACGTCTTGTCAAATCCACCAGTCAAAAGTAATGGGTGACTATAATGGAATGATAACGATTGGATACCAGATTTAGATAACTTCTGGTAGTTTGCGTCCTTCAATCTTGTGATTGCTAATTTATGAGCTGGAAGAAGTTTAAGTTGGCTTGTAACAATGAACTTTTGGGTGGATCCAATGATCTTCATGAGAGCATTAGTATCATTATCTTGTACTTTTTGTTGCTCTTCTTCATTATCATTCATTTCTACATCCGAATCTTCTTCAGATGCATCTCCTGCAAATCTATCTTCGTCCTCCAATTTATCGATCCATTCTGGTCTTGGGTATATCTTCTCAAATTGAGATCTTAACCTTGTTATATATGACTTACCAGATATTTGGGAATCGTTTTCCAGTTGTCTCAACTTCTTCATTCTATCTGATCCTGCCAAAGATATGTTCAATCTTTCATCATCGCTGTCTTCCCATGCATCTTCATTGTATTCATCAACATCTACATCGCCATCCTCATCCACTTCCATTTGATAGTCGTTGTTTTCTGGATTGGCATTCTCATCAATAAAATACAATTCGTCATCCTCAACGCCATTAATCTCATCATCTTCATCGTCAGAAACCTCTACTCCATCATCTCCTTCCTGCTCATCGGATGAGTATTCATACAAGTTCTCCACTTGTTTCAAGTTGGCTTCAAACCCTGAAATGTCCCCAAACACAAGACGCTCTAAATGAAGCTCTTCTTCACTCTTGGGAGGAACCTCGACCTCGTCTCCATCGATGTTCTTGACCATTGTATCGTTACCTTTAGTTTTAAAAAGTGTAAAATAAAACCTGTATTCGATATACATTGGCTATTGCGGTACGGGTCTCATCTCATTGAAAAATTCTCCGTACTGCATACAAGTTGCTGCAAAAAAGTTATAAAGTTGAAAGGATTTTGAAGTAGGAAGTATTGACAGTTAAGTAATGAATTGTATGGGTTCAGGTTATGGTAAGTATCTATTATATCTGCTTGTAATTTATTATAATCATTTTAGAAAATAAAAACCTAATTATAAAGCATTTTAGATCATATAAATGTGTCTCAAACTATTGAGAGTGATAGTTATACCAATATTTTATTTACCTTCTACTACTAGAGTGCACTTCACACCTGTAAATATCTAGTATAAACCCACTCATACATGTAAACACTACAGCTGGAACTAATTTCGTTTGGAAAATTGTACTTTAATTTTTTATTGTCAGACCTTGTAAGATTAAAAGAGTCTTGTATCTTCAAAGGTTTATTTCTATATACCCTCTTCTTCTTCATCATTTTCATTTCTCTTCACGTCAATTACATCTTCTCGTCACTTTTCCTCACTTAATAGTTTGTATCGTTTGCTCATACTGTTTATTTGCACACTTTATACAACGGCAGCTACTGCCAAAAGGTTGACACTAGGGCCATAATGCAGAGGGATATCCCATGAATCCCGTGTATCAATCTATAAATGCTTTTTTTGGATCGTTACTTCCCCTTCAACAGCGTCACAAACGTGACAAAGTACTTTCTGAAGGCTTTTGCGTCCGACTTTACCAAGTTTGTGCAAAAGTCGTTCATTAAGTCTTGCGACAAACCCATTCCACTCAAGTACTGAACCAAATAGTTCACGTACGTGTCGCCCTTGCGCTCTTGGAACGTCTTTAACAACCAGGATATCTCCTGTGCTATTAATCGGTACTGTGCGTCCTTGATGTTGAATTCTTGGTTCTGGAATGGTAACTCAAAACATACTTTGGTTACCTTTTCCATAAGGAACTCTTCAATTCCTTCCACTGGCGCAAGTGTTCCACTATACTTGTCCTCAGCGTCGTTGATTTTTCCGCTGCTACCAAACACATTGACAATGTTTACTAACTGCGTGAATGCCATCTTCAGCACTGATGTTTCGCTCAAGTCGTATGCATAATCGAAAAGCCGTGTCAACACCTCTGGAAACTTTGGCTTGTTGGTTTCTGTGATTAACAAACTCGATGCATGGTTTAAAACGAGAGCATTCAAAAAATTCATAAAGGCTTTCTTGAGCTGGTTCTTGTCCCTGATGAGGTCGGGGATAATAACGTCACCAGTAGGTGAAGGTGATGGCGAGTTGCCATTGTTGGCTGTGTTGAGGTTTCCGCCACCTAAAGAAGCGCTTTTGTTTTCTGAAGACCCCAACATCTCAAAGATCTTGTCGAAAGTTGGAGTCAACAAGTTGTTGATCAACAGGTATATATTACTGTCGCTTTGTAAGTAATGCACAACCTGTCCCATGAATGAGAGGAAGTCGGACAACTCAGTGATCTTTAAGTTGCTTGCACCCAAAATGAGTGTCACCAACTTAGTCAAGTGGTTGTTGATCTGGTTCTTTAAGATAGGAATGAAACGAGCAAACGCATACCTCGATGCATCACGCACCATCTCGTGTTTAGGAAAACTTTCCAAGGTAATAAGAACCACTTGTGCTGCATTATTGACCTTTTCGATCAATTCCTGGGTGATTTTGTTCAGGTTTTGGTGCTCGTAGTCAAAACCACGCACAAAAGTCCCGATCGCCATCAACGAGTGGTGTGCCTGTATCGAAATGAGTGGCTCGCGCAACTTGTTCTGCTCCAGTTGTCCTACACAGTTCTCCAAGTCGTTGAAAAGTGGCTGGAAAACCAAGTCCATCAATTTCAACTTGATTGCAAGCATCTCGTTAGACATAAGAGCAACTAGTATTCCAATTGTCTCGAAAAGATGAATCTGGCTACTAAATAAAGTAGAAGTTTCATTCAACTCTTCTTCATCCTTGGAAGGCAACTCTGCCTTGATTGCAAGTAAAGGCTGCAACTTGACGATAAGGTTTTCAATAAAGGCTTCGTTACGCAAAATTGGCTTTGTCAACCGCACAAAACGATAGAAAAGGTACCAACTACGCAATCTCACATTCTCCAGCTCGTTGAATAAACCATATGGACTTGTGAAGATCTCCAAGATCCTGTTAATCAACAATTCGTTGTCGGCCGTGCTACTCAAGAAATTATAGTGTTTGACTATAATCTCAAAAAATCCAATTTGGATCTTTGGGTGGTTTACATTAATGATAAAGTTCGAGTTAATCAACTTGATCAAGAATTCTTGGAAGATCAAGTGTGGTTTGCTTTGGTTCACCTGTCCCTTGGGGAGGTTAATCAAGTTGTTCCGAACGCTTTCCAGGAAGTTGTTAAGTTCATAAAGACCCAACTCCAACTTACGCCAGTCAACCGACTTTTCGTCATTGTTGAAGATCGACTCATTGACAACGATTGGGATAGCTTCCAAATAGAGTTCAGGTTTAAGTCCTGCAATCGTGTCTTGGACATTCTTCAACTTGCCACGAATCTCGCGAAACTGCTCCTCTTGTTCCGACTCGCCTTCCGTGTTGAGCCCATCATCTTCGTCGTCATACTTCATTTTCAAAATCACTTTATTTAATAACGTAGACAAAAGTTCGATGGAGATCAATCCAGGTATTTTCTTGCACAACATCAAGTAAGCTTGTATGAAAGGGAACACATGCTGAGAGACGTCATCATATTCGTGGGCCAAAAAGTTGAAGATTAATGGCCAAAGTTTGAAGAGCTGCGAGTTCACGAGTTGTACAAATTCGTTGGTTGGTTCTGCTTCAGCTGCAATGACCAACTCGAGCCCAATTTGGTTGAGCAATTTGGCCACATACTCCATAAACTCGATGTCCTCTGTGTCATGTGAGCTTACATTGTTGGCTACGACGCTCGTCAAGTCAAGGAGTCCCACCAACTCTACCTTGTTGGCTGGTTTCATCTTTTTGGAGATGATTTCCAGTAATGTCAAGCAGCATTCTTTCCGTTCTGCTTCACGTTTAAAGTACTGTAATACCAGCGCGATGCATTCTGGCAGGATGAATAAGCTGATTTCCATCCATGTGATATATTGGCCTACAATCTTTAATGCATTGTTTAATACATCATCGCTGTGTGACTGTGGCAGACCCAAGATCCCAAACCATGTTGCAACCAACTGGTTCATGTCTTGAGCTCTGATTGCATCTTTTAGGAGTGTATTTCTGTCGAAGATCTCGTTACTTCTTGCAAGGAACTTGTCTCCAATTTCCGAGTGAATAGCGATAATGATACGAGTGTAGTAATCAACGGCCACAGGTTTGTTGGTGGATAATACCTGGCCGATTAGATCTTTTAAGAAAGATGGGTATATTTGGAGGTACACTGCGCTAAAGAGTTTGCCCATGATCAGTGCAAATTTGTTGCGCAAGTGAGTTTTGTCATTGATATTGTTGGCAACGTAACCTTGGAGGATGTCAAAGAGTTTGGTGTTCATTGTGTATAGTTCTTGTTGTTGCTGTTGCTGTTGCTGTGAGTCGATAATTGTTAATCGGTCGATCTTCTCTTCGATAGCTTGGTAGATGAAAAACTTGAGACCATCATTGATGTTACTGTTCACTGATTTGGTCAAGATTTGTAGACACAGTTCGTAGCCTTCATCGCTTCCTTTGATTTGATTTGCAAAGTCTAAAGCCTGTGTCATCAACACTGCATCAGCAGTGCCACTAAGAGCTATTTCCACTGCCTGAAGAATCTGCTGTTCCATAAGTTGAATTAGATACGCTTGGTGCGGTTGGTCACAAACAGAAGGAGAGAAAAGAGGGTGTAAAGTGTGTGGCGGGGACTAGGGGCTATTAGATCTTGGCTCGATTAGAGTGCCACCTGTGTTGTATTGATGTATGTACCGAGTTTGTTGTCTCTTTCAAGCAAAGTGATGCACAGTTTTTGCATTTTTTTCCTGGAAGACACCATTTTTTTTGGTAGTGTCATTTGGAGACTGAGTGGGAGAGGGGGAAGAAGGTAAGAGAATGTAGTGGAAGGAGTGGCGTAGAGGAAACGAAATTGACAAGCAGTGGGGAAGAGAGGTTCAATAACAAGGACAAGGAATGTGTTGGTAAGGAGACGGGGTATGGGTTTGATAAAATAATGGACATGTAGTGGTGGGAACGATGAGGACAGTAGATGATGATTGTGCCATCACACGACAATCGAAATTTTCATTGAGAGGACAATGACATGGATATACGAGAAGTTGGGGATTAAGGAGGGGGAAAGTATAAGGATTAAAGGATGGCGATTTTTATGTCATGAAGTTATATCTTTGATTAGATGGAAAAAAATTATGATATATTGGAAATTACAATGTTAATTGATACTGTGGTGTAGAGTAATGATGTTGAATTGGAGACTGAAAAATGGAGAAATTTGAACTTTGAGGTTTTTTTTGACTTTCGCAGCAATTTGAGAAAACATAAGAAGAAGTAAAGATATTGGATGATTAAGTGAAGGTTAGTGTATAATGTTTAACTAACGACTGTTTGAAAAGTTTATGGTAATATCGTTCTTAAAATGAAAAGTTAGTTGTTTCACTTGTTTCTTCCTTTTCCATACTTTTAATGATCACAATATGGAGGGATACGAATGGTATCTATACAGATCAATATAGCATACTTCAATTCCAGAATTCAACATAAAATATCATACCTCTCAATTGAGATGATGAAGATTAAAGTTACGACAATATCTATTCGTTATTCGAACTGTCTGAAATACTTAACTTGGGCTGCGTAGCTCTTTTATTGGAAGAACGTGGTTAACATCTACAATTTTCCACACATCCTCGGAACAAAGCCTTTGAGGACCAGATTATTGCACCCAAGCAATTATCTTCTTTCAAAATTTAGGATATCAATTCGTATTTTACGATTTATTGGATATCGTGCAAGGCACTATAAGTCCCCACAACAATCAGGGTTATGCTGCATATCTCTCATGATTTAACGTAACCGTATTCACCTTTGTACATGCTAGATGTATCAAAGAGAGTAGTGAAGTTATATTGCCATTAATAAGAATGTTAAGTCCAAAATTTAATGACTCTGGGCTATTGATAAACTCAATTAGCTTCAAATCAATTGAGTACAACTTAAATAAGTTGAATATTAATGATATCAGGTCCACAGGTGTGTACTTCAACTTCAGAAGTTGCTAAGTACCATTATGACGATCGCGATACGATTATTCTTCACCTGCTTTCATTTAACAAATAAGCTGTTATATATTGTGATAAACTAGAGTGTATCTCAAAAACTGTGCAGTGCTACATGTGAGAGGGTAGCATTTTACTCAAGTTAAAGCTCTCAGAATTGTATGAATACTCTCATTAAATTCCAAGGACATTATTGTCTTCCAGAGCTGTCGACTACACCAACAACACTTGCTGTTAATTAAATAAATCTTACCGTCTGGTTTGGATCCTGGAGTTAAGAACGGAAGTCTTTTGGCAATTACTTGGAACCGTGTACCAAACCTTACTAAGAATTTGAAGACTAATAGTTGTTTTAAATTTCTTAGTAACACTAAATGATGTAACGGTTTGTTAAAGGGTTTAAAGTCAATTTGTGGAATGAGGTACTTACTTCACCAAATCACTTGGCAGTTGCATTTGGTAACTGGAAGTATAAAGCTTAGATTCTTAAAGTCTTAAACCTACAACCACTTTTGAGACTCTTAAAAAGTGGTCCAACAGATAGTTCCCATGCAAACACGTACAATAACGGGAACTAGTATTTCAAGTAAGTACTCTAGTAACACTCTACAGAAATGTTCTTATCAACCTACTTTTTAAGTCAATTAAATCTATTTAGAACACAGATAACAAAGGATGATGTGTACCTGAGAGTCCATTGAAGTACGAAACGGATAATAAAATTTTACAGCCACTTATACTTTACTTAAAAATATACACACAAAGGATACGATACCACGATAAATAGTAGCGTTATTACCACTTAAACGTCCCATCCATAATACCCTATTCTACCGTGATTTAAAAATAGTACTTTCGTATCATAAATAAGCACTAGTTGACCAAAAAAAAAATAGCAACTTGAAGTTGTTAGAGCAACCCAAAAATAAGCAGAACTAGAATAAAACCCCAATAGGAAGCTACATTTGTCAACTCTTTCTATCAGACAACACAATCTATCGGCCGAATCTAAGTCGGCCTTCTCTTTATCTACATTACGTACCTCTGCCTTCTACACTAAAAATAAGTAAACCCTTAATATTGTATTCAATACGCACATAAACAACCACGCTAAAGCCATCGTCCCACTTCAAATCTTGCGTTTAACGCTTATTTATTATGTATTTCGAACAGTAACACACACTAGGTTTCGCTTGGCAATGAATAGTTGCTTTTCAATGATGGTCATCTGCAGACTAAGTTATGTTTGCTGTTGGATAGTATACTAGTCAATTGCTGATCCCATATAATACCTTTGACGCAGGTTGTAATAAAAAAGCGCAGCCTTGTTGCCATTTTGCCACCTTCACTAGAAAATCAGCCCTATACGTTTCCCTTTTCTTACCTCTTGTTGCATGATTGCCCTTTATCTTCTGTTACACATAATCTCTAATTTGCCCATTCATTCTCGTTGATTCTGTGGAGGTTTTATCGTCATACTTATTATTCCATCCCATGTACACCCCAGATCCTTCAAACCTACAGGGTCCATGATACGATTTCTCAATTATAAGCTCCGAACCAAAGTTTGAGGCGCTTTACATCATGCCATTTGTTCCTTTCCATTTGGCCGCCGTAATTCTTTATTTGAAACAGTGTTCATAATTATTTTGTTATTTTTCCATCAATCACTTTTCGCAGCCATCAGACAAAGATAAAGATCATCAGTCTGCTTTGGCAGTTTAATACCTTGTTCAATATTCTCTTAGGTGTATTTGATTTAGTTACTTAATTATTACTACTTTTTAAAATGTCAAAAAAATACTTTTAAATATAGAATTCCACGTCTATAAGCTGGCATATTTCTTCAAATTCTCAGGAATTGCATCATATAAACCCTTTTGCTTCAACCATTCCTTCGAGAATATCCTGTCAGCATATTTGTGTGCTGAGTCTGCTAATATAGTCACTACGTTGGAACCCTCAGGTAAGTTTTCAGCCACCTTGACAGCAGCAGCAACATTAAGAGCACCTGTTCCTCCCAAAAATAATCCTTCCTCGTCCAATAATCTGTACAACATTGCAATCAGATCTTCGTCTGGTACTCTCAATGCGTAATCAATAATATGAATGTCATCTTTCAAGTTTTCAGTGACACGGCCCTGACCAATACCTTCTGTGAATGAGCCACCTTCTTTTTCGAGTGTTCCATTGGTGATGTAAGAATAGAGAACTGATCCTGGAGGATCAGCAAGAACAGCCTGGGTGTGTCCATTGGAAATGCTCTTCAAGTATCTGGAAACACCTGCAAACGTTCCACCTGTTCCTGTTGAGCATGTAAACGCGTCAACTTTGCCATCCAATTGCGCCCAAATTTCAGGTCCTGTTGTATCAATGTGTGCTTGTCTGTTGGCAACATTGTCAAACTGGTTGGTCCAAACAGCATTTTCCAACAGTTCAGCATGTCTTTTAGCTTGGTGATTATAATTCTGAGAATCGGTGTATGCAACTGCAGGTACAGGGTAAACCTCAGCACCCAACAATCTCAATGTATCAATCTTGGACTGCGCTTGCGTGTTTGGCATATAGATCACACACTTGTAGCCTTTTGCTCGGCACACATGAGCCAAACCAATACCCGTATTACCAGCTGTACCTTCCACAATAGTACCGCCTGGTTGGATCAAACCACGCTTTTCGGCATCGTCAATTATGAACTTGGCAGCACGGTCCTTAATCGAACCTCCAGGATTCATGAACTCTGCTTTAGCATAGATGTTACGGTTGATAGAAGCTGAGATGCGGGGGAGTTTCAAAAGTGGAGTGTTTCCAATGGCCTGCGGGAACCCATTCTCAGAAACCAAAGGAATGAACGGAGGCTTGAACGAACTCTCCAATGAACTGGCACTTATAGTTATACGTCTCTTAGCAAGGCGAAACATCTTGATTAAACTGTTTAAATTAAATTAATCATCGTTCATGTAGATGTTGAACAATCACGTGAACTTGGTTTTCAGTATCACGTGATACGCTATGATTCAATCGGGACAATAAGCATAAAGAGTTAATGAAATAGTAGATACTCTTAACCAGTAAGTCTAGACAACCAGAAAGCTTGGTAGTAGTAACCGTTAGAATTTGACGGCTTACATTGAAAATATTCGGTATAGCTAATCTACTAATGTCATAGATATTTTTATTTGCTACAATAATCTCAACTTTGAAACAGACGTTGAAGAAATAATCAGAAGACAATCGAAATGAAGAAGGCGGTTTTGGCATTTGTTCGTCAACATGTTAAGGTGAGTTGAAATGTAAATTCCACTTATAATTAGTTTCAAATTTTCCAATGTAGGATAACAAATTTGGCTCGCCAAAGTCAGTTAAAAGCTTCTCAAATATCTATTCCATGCCAGGTTTGTGATTGCCCCCCCCTTGAACACTCGCAAGAATGCTAGGTTTTGACAAACACAAAAGTCTATATTCTAAATACCTCCCATATTCAAATAAGTACAAGGCTCAAAACAATCTGGCTTTCTAAAACCGAACGACTCATACGATTGCTATTGTATTTTTTTACACTCTGCATGGAATTGTAGTGTAGATGCTTAATTTTGTTCTATTCTTCAACTTGAGGTTAGTAGAAAGCTCGACGGGATGCACGACTGCTTTTACGGAGTAAAACACTTCATGGTGCCTCATTTTGGAGGAACAAAAATTACACAGTCTACTTAGACCCTGTAATTAGCAAGAGCATTTAAACACAACAGATCATGGCTTTACCCATAAACCTACTCTTAAGACGAAATGCGGTATAATAATCTCATGTATTTCAATCATTCTTCGGTAATTTCGTTGACTTTGAATAAACATAAAAAACCAAAGAACGTCAGGAAAGACCCTATTATGCATGAGTGATGACATAACTCTCCCTGCGTTAAAGTCATTCCAACGAAACAAGCGAACATAAGAAAGCGAGAGCTCCGTTCAGTTAAAACAGCATCTAACAGTATCTTTTAAAGTGCTTTACTGTACACTATAGGTTGCTTCATTGCTAGGTATAGTTCATAAATCTTGAACAAACGGGGTGCACCCCCATTGCACTGATTACGGGTATATGTGGTTCATTCTTGAAAATATTATCGGTTTTATGCAGCTCTCGGGGTTAGATTGTTGATTTTGCACAGAAGCACACTGATAAGTTTCTTGACAGGGGGTTCATTAGACAGTATACAAACGCTAAAACTGAATAACTGAATGAGTAGGAAATTCATCCGGAGCAATCAAAAGATCAACTAACCATACTGCCTTTGGTAGGTGGGCCTAAGAAATGGCGCATACAAAAGGGGTTTTGCCCTAACTTTAAGCTTTTCTTATAGCATTCTGGAACAACACAGCCTGCAGGAATGACAGAACTAATACCAGCCCATAAAGTGTCTTTCCCTTCCAGAAAGCCTAAGTATAAACTAACGTTGAGTATTTTTAAGTTGAGTATTGGAAATAGCTCTTGAACCCAATAAAAATGAAATCAATCATCAATACGAGTTATCAGTCTAAAATTTTGACTTAACTCGGACGATTTCATTTGGATAATTCTTCCATTCGTCTCTTTGACAATTCACCCGCAACAGTCTAGATTACCATTTCCACTCGCTTAGGAATGTTCACCCGGCACTTTTCACCTTTAAATGGTTTAGTTCGTCTCGATTTCTTTTTCACGGTTGGAGAGAGGCCACACGCGGCTTCTCTAGTATGACGACACACTTGCAACGAGATCTGCCACACCACTCAACCCGCTCCTGTTCTGACTTGCCATTTGTGGTACATCGTTTAGTTTGTGTCCGTAGTAAATCATTTCGAATAGCTTTTTCCAATCTATTGGAAATACACTTTTGTGAATGTAAATCTCGGTGCACAGCGGCTGTATTTAATACCAGAACAAGAAGCTTAAAGCTTTTTGGGGGTGAGTTTTGAAGTGATGATACAACATATATCCATTTAAACGAACATCGAAGTGGACTGAGGGAATCTCTAGTAAGGTTCCAGAAGAAGTGGAAACTTTAAAATTACTAATCTTCGTATTTTTTTCTTTTCGTCTCATCAGGCTGGGACTACATTCCATTCGTAAAGATTACAGAGGATTGAACTGCCGATCTCAAGGCTGCCGTACGAGGCTGACATAAAAGGGACCAGCAAGTGTTTTATGAAACTCTAAAAAAAAAAACAACCACTCATCAACCCTCCCCAAGCTTTACATTTCTTTTCTTATTATTGAACAACTTTCTCTATTGTGCAGCAAAATTATATTTTCTTTTCAAAATTAAAAAAATTAACTTCCTCAGAGGAAAAAAAATAAAATATGCACAGGTGCTAGTTTAAACAATTGCTTGCAACTGACAAGTGATACAAATCTTTACAAGCATTCATAATCTCAACAATAATTTATGTGTGTCTGATGCGAGTGGTGATCATTGCCAATATATATATATTGAGAATTCCTCGACAAAATAGTCTGGGGTACCAAGTCAAAGATGTTTCAATCTAGTAGTTTTCAAGTAACACGCAATACTCAGTTGCCGTCATTTAATGAGTTATTGACCTCGATACCATTGCCACATGAGTTCACAAAGGGCATGTCTAGCGGAGGATATTTTGAGGCTAGGGAATCTACACCACCGTTGCCCACCCCTTTGCGCACCCCTCCGTATTTGACGACTCCATTAAGTTCCACGGCTAGTGTGAATATGTCCAATTACCAATATCAAGCTCCACAACAATACTACTTGCACCCTGTGCAACCGCAACTGCACAACGGGCCGATTGGAGAAAACATTAACGTGGGGACTCCGCCATACGTCAGTAGATCAGGTTCGACTTCCTCGGCAAGCTCTTGTGCATCACCCCAACAACTGAACAACGAAGAACTTAAGAGAAAGCATGTGTGCAAGGTGTGTACTCGCTCATTCACAACATCGGGCCACTTGGCACGCCATAACAGGATACACACAGGCGAAAGAAAACATTTATGCCCGTGGCCAACTTGCGATGCTCGCTTCGCAAGACAAGACAATTGCATGCAGCACTACAAAACTCATACCAATGGGAAAAATAAGAGATCCAAGTTGAGCTTCAAGAACCCTAGGTTCGCATAACATATCTACTGGATTGGTTGTATTATAGATGTTTACTTCTTCTATGTTTTAGGTACTTTGGGATTAAAATTGAATGATTGATGAATTAATTACATGTAGTCTTAGCGTTAGATAAATCTGATTACTAAAACTAACGGGTTTAGAATCCGCGCTGTTTACTATAACGAGTAAATTGTTCCTGAGTGTTGCTAGGTGATCTCAAACTAATCACTATAATTGGTCGGCAAACACCGTAGGTTTGTTCGTTTACACACGCCAAAAATTGGCCAGCCCATTTCCCCCTTCATTTATTATCAACGGTAGCATTTCTGTTTGAGGTCTCCTGAGTAGTTCCGCAAAAAAAAAAAAATACCCTTTTGTACGTCCATGTTGAAAAGCGCTTCAGCAAAGGTAATACGAAGGGGACCTATTAGTGTGTTTGATCCAACTTTACGTTCTGTGAGAAGAGGTTAATTGAGTAGGAAGTTGATATTCAAGGACCAAGTCAATTGAATTGCACATCCCCCTGTGTTAGTTCCCCCTCCCCCTCCCACTAATCATTGCTCAAACCTCGGTTGTTAGCTAAGGAATGGATCTATGTTATGCGGCAAAAAACCCTGGGAAATATGTAGCCAGGGAACTTGCTTCAGTATATGTAAATTTACGCCGTTGCATACCTGTTTGCACCTCAATCAGAAGAGGGTTTTGCACTCAAAAATGATAATATCCGCACAAAATAAACAACATCACAATTATTATTTGGTAGCACAACTAAAAACGTTATGACACTCCACGGATTGACCCGAATAAAGGGGAAGGAGGGGGAATCTAGGAATTTGAGTAGTGCCAGTGGATAAGTGCACTGGTCACCTTCTCGGGTTTTAGATGTCCACTTTACTTGGTGATGGTTAATTCGGCGGACCCCAAACGATTTAATGGCAGTCATTTATTGTTGCAACTCTTCTACCAATTATCGCCAATGCCTTACCTCGCTCACTGCATATTCAATAGAATCATCGTCTACAACTTGCTGATTTTTTTTTTGGTTCGCAGCATTCAATTCAGCTTCAGCATTCACGACCGGTCTTTGGAGGGCCCTACACTCAGGGTTATGAACTGTTTATATTATTCTATTTTCTGTTTGGTGGTCAGAGATTGGCACTCACAAAGGCGCCCAAAACAAACGAGCACTCCCTACATGTGTATATTTCGTGGAGTATTGCTACCCTACTAAAATAAATAAATAAAATCTGATCCCTTTTTTAGTGGTTTTGTGCCAACTGTTGAGATGATTTTTTACATTGTTGCAAATCAGGTGGTTTCTTTTTTCATGTAGTGTCCTGGAGACAAGAGACTGATCTTTTAATGTGAGGTTTGGAATTGGCAATAGTTCAGAATGTGTAGCACTCCAGCATCCAGCAAATGCATAGTTGTAGTACATATACTTGCATAAGACTTTTGTGGGTACACTATAGGAGCTCTTATAGATCAGAGCGAGAAGAATGTTAAGTAGCACAAGCACCACGAGTTAGATCTAACGGCGATTATCATTTACTAAAAAAACACAGAATCTCGGCGTATTTAAAAATCGCTCACAAGAGTGCCATCGTTTCTAACTCAAACACCAAACAATCTCAAAACTAGATGCTAGTTGCATGAGTCCCCTTTCTAACCTCTTTTGGTTTCGCAAAAATGAAAGATCTTCTGAGGTTGTAAGATCCAAGAGTGTTTTAAAGATGTTTCACGGTGCTCAATATTCTTTCCTTTATATAATGAACGTTTATTTTCTACTAAAGTCGTTCAATCCGTCATAAGGTCAATGGTATCATCCACTTTGCTTTCGCCTACACCTCACCCGTTATTATGCAGACTAATCGTAAACGCTAGCTATGTAGTTTGTCCCATTCAACTCCTTTCCCAATGTATAACTTATCCCATTGAGCACTACTTTGTGCAATTTGTAGTTATTATCATCTCCCCCGTCTCTAAAATCGTGCCCAATGTCGACCTCTTCCGCATTTCCCCTGTAAAGACTGGCCATTGCTGAAACAACTTCTGTACTAAGAAAGTGTGCCACGCAACGCGATAATCCTTGCCCAATCGACCGATTGTAGCTGCATTCTTCAGGATCTGCCAGACTCTCAAAAAAGACGTCCGTTTCATCAAATTCTGCTTGGTCGGCTACATGCACGTCGTAGCATCGTAATGCTACATCCCGTGGCACTTCGTGCATATTCCAGATTTTGTTGAACAATGGGAGGGGCCACAATCCAGTTACAAGTAAGTCTTCATTCAGCACCCTCTTGCTCAAGTAGTAACCCACGATTGAGAACATTGTCGAGCTATTCAAGTCTCGCCATTCGCCATCACTGTTGATTCTCTTGTAGTGTTTGTGGAACATCAAGAACTCATCTACGTGCGTCAAGTACTCTTTACAGTGCAGGCACTTGCACCCATTCCACAATAAAACGTTCATTTTTTGTTCATAGTGTGCCAAACTGTGGAAAATATTAGGAAGATGAACCTGAACTTGGTTCTTGGCAACAATTTGCGGAAGAATCTTGTTGTATAATTTCAATCTGCGTAGGTAGTTACCCTCTACTCCGTCCAAAAATTCACCATGAACTGTCAAGAAATGACGAATCGAAAGGGATTTCAAGCTTCGAAGGTCCTGAATGAAACCAAGAATGTGTAAGTCAAATTCTTCCATTTCCTTATGCATGTTATTTGCATTGTACTGCACAATGGAAAGGCGTTGAATGTATTGCGGAGGGACTGAATCTATCCAGAAGATCGATTCCATGCTCAATTGTACTTCCAAGTTACGTAATTTTGGCCAGTCAAGCTTGGCTAATAATTGTTTGTTCCATTCATCATTTGTTGGGTGAAATACTATTCTGAATGATTCTACAGTCAATCTGGGCAATTGAAGGGCCAATTCCCAATACTTATTGATCTCTTGTGGTAAAATAAGTGTCTTCAAGACGGAGAAATCAAATTCAGGAAATTTAAACAGGTTTGCAATCCGAAGATTAGAGCACGGTCTCAAATCATTAGGAGTATCTGCTATAACATCCAGTAAATTCAATTGACTTAAATCAAGCAGTCGACGTAACTTTTCATCACCAATATGGAACCTTTTGATGGTTGAACCTGATAAAATTGTAACCAAAGGTTGTAATTCATTCGTCTTCAAAGGAGCATCGGCCAATACTACGATCTGTTCAATGTTATTGATTAACTCTGGGTTAATTTGAAGAGATTGAACCAATAATTTGACTTTGGCTTTAACTAACTGAGTTTGTGTTTGTTCCAGGTACACGGTACTCTCATGAGCATTAAAGATATGTTGGAATCCCAGTAGAACTGTCCACGCACAATCAGCAAAGTCCACCGAATCAGGTCTATGCCCTGGGCCCAATGAAGTCCTATTAGTATACTCAGTTTCCCATTTATTCGTACGGAGCACTGGATCAAACAGAATCAACAATCGTTTGTACAACTGATGGGAGCACACTTTATAGAAGTGAAAATTGGTGAGCGCTAGGTTGTATAAGCTTTGTTGGGGAAGATATTGAACAAGATGGTCTTGAATTAGTGTCTGGGAAAGATCCAACAAAGACATTAGGATGGGAGAGATTATGCTAGGATTAAAGAATGGTCGAAAGCGTACAAGTTAAGTGAATTCAAGTTGAGTAAAGTGAGTTGGTTGGGTACCCCACAACGACATTTGTCCCAAAGTTTTTGACGACATCTGGTGATAATACAAAAGATGAGGGAGCAGGAAGCTACAGAGATGTTGGAAAGGCTGGTGAGTTTGCCTAGATGCTTAAGAGGATAATCATAAGATCTCAGTTGTGATCATTTCTTCAAAGAAGATGTTTACTTCAATCTCTTTCATTTTTGTTTATTTTTGTAGTAAAATAATTTGACATTTACAACGACATTAACTAAGCTCATAATCTAGTTGATCAATTTCATCTCTGAAGCTCTTGACAGGATGTCAATCTTTTCTGATATTAATCATCAAGCCGATACACTTCAAGTTTCAGATCATGAAAAGTATTTAACTGGCAGCAAACTTACAAACCATAAATGACCTATATCTATTTAATTAAAAACTTTCAAAACCAATACAAAATGTACTGCAAATATTAGCTTCCTCCATTACTAAGTTATGGCAAATCCTAAAACAATAACAAAGCAGAAGTTAATTTACCAGCCACATGAGAATGTGCTGTTAGTGTTCTCACAATCTATAAAATCATCTTACGATTGCGAACGCATGCAGATATGCATGCACAAATGAAATTGAGGCTTAGAGAGCACTCAAATGTTCGTATGGTAAATGGGGAAAAGGGACTCGCGGTGATTACCGACTCTTAAACCAAGCTCAAGTTTTTGATCTTTCTAAAGAGCTACCAAGTTTAAAGAGATCAGCGAACAAAACAAACTGCTAGCGCAGGAATTGGTACACAAATTGTTACACAAGCTGTGTCACTAATGTGTAATTCCAATACAGAAAGCGCGGTAAGATGCATGGTTTGTATCAAGGGCAAAGGATAGGAATATCTTTGTTAGTAGTATGAGCTCTTGCATAGACAATTTGCTTAAAATGGGGTGTACCGAAACGGAAGAAAACCATTTATGAATGCAAATTCAAGGTTGGTTGCGTAGACTGTTCTATATATATTAGAATGGCAATTATAGTTTCAAGTGAAAAGATAGCATAATGCAGACATGTATTGCGATAATAAAACGCATGCATGCAAGCATGTAAACAGTTGGATGAGTGGAACTCCGCGACTAGGCATACAGAGGAACCCTTGAATTGGTTGTCACTAACAATATCACAAAGAACGAATATTCGGACTAAGTTTAATCTGTTAAGTTTGAGAAAATATTAAATAAAGAGCGAGCTAGAAGGATGATATTCGTAGTCAAAGAAAGCGAAATAGGGGAGCGCAGTTCATCATTTGTAATCAAGAGTAAAGTATCAAGTTAGTTTGGTAAGAGCACCATTTAGCTTATCTGTATCACGTGGACCTGTATATACACACTTCATCAGATTAAACCGGTACGGATAAGCAAGATCCGTGACGAAAATTAGGTGAATATTTTGGTTACTGCCCTTGCTGAAGTATGACACCTACAGTGCTCTCGTCAAGCACAACTATAGTTACATTAGAACAAATATTTTAAAGAGATAGACTATGGGAGTGTAATAGGGACTGATCTATGAGGTATATTCTGCATTAAGTAAGACAGCGCATCAGGTAACGCCTGGTTACAATTTATTTGCAGATGGTTTGCAGTTTGGGTTTGGGGTTTGGTTTGAGCGGTTTCAGGTATGTGAAATTGGGGATCTTCAAGTCGTAAGTTAATTCTCGTGAGGGTTAGATGTGTCTCAGTTATGTCGAAAATGTATGGAAAATACTCAATGTGTTAATTTGCCACGTAGTGTTGCAATATTGAGAAGGGTGCGGATCCTTCTATATCTAAATTCTTAATTGACATCGAAACACACACTTTGTAGACCTAGAGAATCTAGAGTTGTAAACCAAGGCTTGGTTTTGCCAGATCAAGAAGCGTGATACAAATTAAAGTACTCATGCACTTGTTCCATGCTTTTTAATCTGACTTAACACATGATGCATGGAACTAACCAACGCATTTGTGACCGTTAATGGAAAAATAATATTTTGTACCTCGGGGATAACCTTTTTTTATCACCAAATATGAAGCCATAGTTTGGTTAGTTTAACCTAATGATGTGTGCCCTTGCCAACGCCAATAATTGTGTGTAGATAAGTAGGGTCCAGGAGGATGAAACGCGGAACTATTTTGAATGGAGAATGTGAAATGGTCCCGAAAATGTACAGGAACAGATACAAAAGTGCACATAGTATTATTAGCGTTCAGGAAGCGTTTCTGAGGACCGCGGTGTGCACTTGAAGATCATTATTATTGCATGGAAGCCATTTTTGAGTAGGTTGTGTGACAATGGAGGGGTCTAGTGTTGTGATAAGAAGGATTGGCAAGAAAGTACTTGAATAAGATTTCTGAGATTGGAAGTGGTTGTCCGTTAATATTTTTGTGGGATAAGAAGGGCTTGGTAAGGATATTGGAGATTGGATAGGCCAAGAGTTGTCACTCAAGATGCAATTAGGTGTGGGCAGTAGGTTTAAGAGTCGAGAATCGACGGGCAAGTAGCGTTTTTGAAGAGTCAGTTGACGCCTTAGAATTGAGAGTTAAAGGTTAAAGTTGGCGAAACAATTAGTTAAGTTTGCATTAGAGTGCTTGCATTTGTTTGGATTCGACGAAGAAGAGAGTAGTGGTTAAGAGTGTTTGGAGATAAGCAGGGATGTGAGTTGCGAAGAATAAAAGAGATAGAGAGTCAAGGTGTACTAGGAGAATGGGTACTAGCAAGAATAGGAGATGGAAGGTTCCGCAAAACATGATCATGAACAAGTTAAGAACAAGCGAGGAACACAGGACAAGCGAGGGGCATTAGACCAGGAATGCAACACAAGTACATGAAACAGAACATAATAGGAACTTAATATGAGAAACATTTGGACACTGGGATGTGATAAGGAAAGTATTACATGAACAGTATATGATGAATATAAGTGGAGAATGAATACTAGAATTTAATGGTAGTTAAACTAACCAGCAATGGCTAACAATAGTGGACTAACAACTGTAAAAACGATATAAAATGATAATGTGCACCAAATCACATGTTCGAACAAAAAGGCGTATTCAAGTAACTACTTATCTCTAAACAATTTTAAACGAGAATACAAAATTTAAAATGAATTCGAAGGAAAAGTACTAGTATAAAGTAAGAGCGCTGTAGTCTTTTTCGTTGCCTCACGACAATATATATAACGGCACCTGCACATAAAATGATGACATAGTATCGGCATTAAATGCAACGAGTCCAATTTTATATCACCGTCCACAGTAATGTACACCCTTCGCCTTCCCCGACTTTCTCTAATACTTCTCGAAAACCAGGAAGTGCTTACCAAATTACTATCGTTATGAGCAGTAAAAGGTTGAGTAGTACGGAATTGTAGATATTGAGTGAGGGGGTGAACGTCTTCCATTGCGTTGAATAATGATAGAAGAGAGGGACACAAGAACGATCCGAAATTTTACCGGCTGTATAACTTGTTGGGTGTTTAATATGAAGCTAGTAAAGAAGTGATTGATTGTCGGTTATCTTTGGCCGATCTGAAACACAAAAACAACCAACCCGTTTTCTAATACCCTCCCTAGCTCATACATAATTGCAAAACTCCTAATGGTTTTAGAAGAAATTCATTATCCTAGTGATCAGTTTGTCCAAGAATCATTTTTAGATTATACATAATCTAAGAGAAATCCGATACCTCTGTTTAATCATTATAATCTCATGATGTATTTTAACCGTTCATGTTGATGTTTACATTTTTCACCTCATCTCCGAAGAAGAATCCAAAATTGGATGAACGACCGAATAAAGTCGCTTCAACTTCGGGGTCTTAACATTTTCCGTGTTCCTATTATATTACTAATTACTGCTCCTCTTTGCATTGTAATCCGCACTTTAGCTTCTCATCACACTGTAGCCTTAGCTTTGTGAAAAGGCTGTGTCGTTTTTTCAAAAACTTTAGCCGATATACTTCTCCGTTTTTTTTTTTTTTTTTTTCAGCAAGTTCACCACTCTGTTCAATACTTAGTTTAAAATATGATGAGTGAAGTTAAGAAACCATTCTCTGAACCCTTCATAGATCACGACTTTACTATGGAGATTATTTGTTGGACATTTTTTTCTTAACTATGACATAAATTTGCTTTATAAACGTCTCACAATATGCAATACTTCGGATTTCTTTCAAGTCTCCGAAGTAAGCCGTGCGTTAAAAAATCACTCAAACTTTCAGTGTAAACGAATAGTCGATGATGTGTAATACACGTTGTAGTTGCATAATAACCATGTTGCTGTTGAAGTAATATCATTCACTTTTCCGTTTTCATTTTCCACCTTCTCTTCCAGCCACAGCACTCTCATCGGCTACGACACGCTCATCGGCCATTATCTACAATTAGATAATAAATTACAATCATTCAAATTAGAAAATTCCCCACCCAAATATTATTCTTTCACACTTCAAATAACAATGAACTCTATCTCCAATACCCTGAATTCCTTCTGATAATGTTGAGAGGTAACAATGTAATCATTACATATACACAACAACATCAAGTTCCTTACTGTTTCATTTGCACCCCATAAATCCATAAATCTTCTCTTTAAGGTCCATTTTGTTCATAAAATATGTCTTCCTAATCCCGGCTTTTGTTTGCTTTCTTCCGTTTCAGACCCTGATTATTTCTGTCGCTGTAGAAATTGTATTTAAACTCGTCAACATCCGTTTTAGCTACATTTTTCTCCAGTGTTTTTAACGATGAGCAAAGGTGCTAGTACTGACGAAGCTATTTCTAATAACAGTCCTCATGAATTGTATACCAACGGTTCAAATGATGAAGACCATGACGTTCAGGAATTTACTGGTAATGATTTAGAGAAGGGAGTTAATGAGCACGGCCATTTAGTAGATGACTCTGTTCCTGAAGGTGGAGATGAAATGTCACGTTACGAATCCCATGTAAGTTCTTCACGCACTTTGCTGAGGCGTATTACTGGTGCAGACAGGGTTTTGCAAGAAACATTAGAAACAGATGAGCCGTTGCCAGTGATGGGTGGGGGCAGAGGGTATCCCCCAGCATTACCAGATAGGGAACAATACACTGTTCTGTTTGATGGCCCCGACGACCCATTGCACCCCCACAATTACCCATTGCGCCGTAAGTTATTGAGTTGTGCTGGTGCTGTTTTTTCCGCACTTTGTTTGACCATGGGTTCAGCCATGTTCTCTCAAGTTGGACCTGACTTAATGGCCATTTATGACATTGGTCCTACCGTTGCAACATTAACCACTTCGTTGTATGTGCTTGGTTTTGCAACAGGCCCAATTCTCTTTGGTCCTCTTTGTGAATTGTTTGGTAGAAGAGTAATTTTGCTCCCATCTTGTTTGGGATACGCTTTGTTTTCGTTTGCAGTGGCTACAGCAAAGGATTTGCAAACCATCATGATTTGTCGTTTCTTCGCTGGTTTCATTGGTGGTGCACCTTTGGTTGTCTCGCCAGCCATCATGGCTGACTTGTTCTCAACTAAGGCTAGAGGTAAGGCTATTGCAATTTTCGCCATGGTATTGTTTGGTGGGCCTATGCTCGCACCCATTTTCAGTGGGTTTATTGTAAAGAACCCAAATATGGGATGGAGATGGACCTCATACATTTGTGGTATCATTGGATCAGCTTCGTTCGTTTACAATGTCATCTTTTTGGAAGAAACCCACCACCCATTGATCTTGGTTAACAAAGCTGAAAAGTTGAGAAGAAGAACCGGAAACTGGGGTATTTTCGCTCCACACGAAGAGGTCACCCTCAGTTTCAAGGAGATTGCTGAGAAGAACGCAACTAGACCAATCGTCATGTTGTTCACTGAACCAATCTTGTTTTTCGTCACCTGTTACAATGCTTTTATTTACGGTATGCTTTACTTGTTTTTGACTGCTGTGCCTTTCGTTTTTGGAGGTAAGTACCACTTCAAGCAAGGTATTAGCGAGTTGCCATACTTGTCTATGCTTGTAGGTATTATCTTTGGAGGGTTTGTCATGATTTACTACGAACGTCAATACGCCAAGGCAATGGATAACAATGGAGGTAAGCCAGTTCCAGAAGAAAGATTGCCACCTATGATGATTGGAGGTTTCTTCTTTGCTGCAGGATTATTCTGGCTTGGATGGTCAGGTAACTACCCAGACAAGGTGCACTTTATGGTACCTACAGTTGCTGCAGCATTTGTTGGTTTTGGATTGATTTTGATTTTCTTACCATGTTTGAACTATATTATTGACTGTTACTTGGTTTTGGCTGCGTCTGCATTGGCTGCAAATACATTTTTGAGATCGCTTTTTGGTGCTGCATTCCCATTGTTTGCGCGCCAGATGTTTGAGAACTTGAAGATCAACTGGGCTTGTACATTGTTAGGATGTTTGTCATGTTTGATGCTTCCAGTTCCATTCCTTTTCTACGCATATGGAAAGAGATTGAGAGAAAGATCAAAGTTTGCATTTGTCTTGTAGTACAACTACAAGATTAATAGACTGGACAGATTTGTTTAGCACCTTCGATGCATGCAGATCTCTTTTTTAATTTGTGAAAAGATCAACGTATGCATTAGAATAATAGTAGAATAGAGCAGGGGTGGGGCTTGCAGATATTAACTTTAATAAATACTCCACAGAGAAAGAGATTGTAAGAATTTTCTTGTTTTGTAGGTTACTGTGAGTTGGTTAGAGAAGAATGATTGACAATGGTTAAAAATTTTAACAGGAGTATAGTCAAAGGGTTGCCCCAAATTATTAGGGATTGAAGTCAAATTCGATATAGAGTTGGAGTATCAGAATCTCTTCATAATCAGGGCACATGTGGACCATGCTTTAGCTCATGCATTTGGTTATGATTTTAAACACCTCTGAAGAAGAGTGAATGTATCATGTATCAAGTATGTATTATACAGCCCACTTAAGAATTCAAAGTTACAGGTTTCAGTTTATCACCTCAAGCTTGTGTGGAGCAAGTTGTAGAGAAAGTGATAAAGAACGTTCAAAGTGCTCGGTATACATTGACGATAAATATTGTGGAAATCAAAACAGATCTTCAATAGAAAAGATTAAACAACAATTGGATTGGTTGTAATGTTAGTTAGCCATAGCCTTGTTTAAGTTTCAAAAGGAAGTAACGAAGGATAAAAAATACATACTAGGAATGAGTTGATCGCTCTTCACAAACCTCTATCTCGTGGTTTAAATTCTAACAATGTTTTAAAAGATCACCTTGTCATAATTGGTTTATTTCTTTCTGTTTCATTATAATTAAATCAATAATCTTTATTATAACCATATCGACGATCTGCAGAAGCTTATTGTTTGAGTTGTTTGAATCCATAACCTCAAGTGGTGTTTACTACTTTTTACTCTTCTTCACTAACCAATTAACATTAACAAATGCATAAATTCTACACTAATTTTTTCAGAGTGGGAATTATACATACCGAATACAATAACCGGTTGTTATGTTACCATGTCCATGTGTAGTTTCAATTACATTACCTGGAGATATCTAGAATAAAGTAATTGCCACCGTTTTATGTTACTTTCCTTCCATCCTGAACATCACTTCATTTTCTTATACTTTACATTTTGAATGTACCTTTTGCTACCACGGCAACATTCAACATTATCAAACCCTGGCTCAAACACAATCTAACGTGTACCCCAATGATGTCACGTCAACGGTTGTCTCTTTAAAACATGACTACTTGCATTTAAGGGGTAACGGTTTCTCATATGCTGATATTCACTTATCTATTGGTCTTCTCATTTCATAATACTACTACATCTCGTTGATTCACTTTATCATTACACCATATTACTTCTACCAACCTTACATTCACACGATACTTAAATCATCAAGAAATTTGTATTCTGTCAGCATTCTAATCTCACTATAGTAGTATATACTCAAAATACTATTCAGTTCCCTTGATCTATCAAATACTCACAACCGACGTTTCTCAATTATTACAACTCACAATAATAATAAACTCCACAACACCTACTATTCTACATTACTAACCACTCCTCTGATTCAACCTCACTTACACCTCACATATAACATATCACACATCACACCTAAAATCCTAATATCCTTCCCCCCTCCTCCTCCACCGACCCTCCAACTCGCCAAGATCCATCCCCTTCTCCACTCGTAAATCGTTATCTAAAAAAAAAAGACAGCCTTATCTCTTAAACCCATCCTCATCCCAACCGACGCCTAATATTTATACCCGAGACCTTCCAACCCTCGCGTGATTCTCAAACAAACACGTCCATACAAACTTCACACCGCATCCCCCAACCCCAACCAAACCTATCATTAACAAAAAAGTACTGATCTTCCCCTAACTTCACCACCTACTTCTTTACTGTATCCATCAAAAATCCAACAAGAATTTTTCCAACAAGAAAAAACATGTTCGAGATTCGCAAGTCAATCATCCCATCGTTGGTCCAGCAGTTCAACGACATACGGTATCAAATAGTAGGAGATCTACAGTATCATTTGGTTTTATTCCCATTCACTCATCAGGGAGACTCCGAGACAGGCGGTCTTTACTTTTATCTGCTTTTGTTTTACGTATTAGTGATTTGTTTGTTGATGTTAGCGCTGGCGCACTTGTCCAGAACTTCGTGCAAATCTATAACCAACTTGATCTCAGTAGAGGCATCGCAACCAGTGCGGATGTTTCTGTCTATATATAATAGTGTGTTTGGTGGTAATGGTGGTGCTGTAGGTACCACCGGAGCTGCCGTTGGGGGTGCTGGTGTTCCAAGGCAGAGTTATTCGACTAACAATCAGCCGTTAAAGCCGGAGGTTGAAGACAAGTTCCATCCTCGTTTGAGAACTATATTCCAGCAGTTGGATGCTATAGCCCCTCGTTTCGTCTTGCAACATGACGATATCGCCATCTTGACATCCCCAGCCGACTTTTATTCCACCTTGAAAACAAAGATCGCTACCGCCAAAAGACGTGTCTTTTTGAGTTCGCTCTACATTGGAAAGGCACAGACCGAGTTGGTTGCGTGTGTCGACGAAGCGTTGACAGCAAACTCTGACTTGCATGTGTCGATCTTGACCGATGCTTTACGTGGAACAAGAGAAGCGCCAGAAAATATCTGCTCAGCGCTGCTCTTGGTGCCATTAGTAGAGAAATTTGGTAAACACCGTGTTGACATCCGCATGTACCACACACCACACTTGTCTGGACTCAGCAGATCACTTACCCCTAAAAGATTCAATGAAACTTATGGCTTACAACACATGAAGTTGTATGGATTTGACGACGAAATCATGTTGAGCGGTGCTAACTTGTCACAGGATTATTTCACTGACAGACAAGATAGATACTACTTATTCAAAAGTAGCAAGCTCACCGACTACTACTCGAAGATCCATGACGCCGTATGCCTGATTTCGTACCAAGTACTCCCCACGGCTAAACTCAAGCAAGGTTTCAGATTGAGCTGGCCAACAAGCAACAAGTCATGCGAACCACACATGAATGTCGAACGTTTCATCAGCGACCTGTCGTACTTGTTAGACCCACTTTTAAAACAACACGACTTGACAAGCTTCGAAGAGTACAATGACCAAGACGAATTTGACACCATCGTGTACCCTGTACTGCAATTCACACCACTTTTCCCTGCACTGATGGACAACTCTACAGAGAAACCTGCCGTGCTTCGACTCTTGCTGTACTTGGACCTGCCAAAAATTGAATGGTGGTTCACAGCAGGATACTTCAACATGCTCCCAGAGATCCAGGAGAGATTGATAAACGGTAAAGCACGCGGATCTGTCATCACAGCCTCGCCCAAAGCAAACTCCTTCTATAAGTCTCTGGGAGTGTCTTACTATGTTCCAGAAGCATACTTACTTTTTGCAAAACGGTTTTTAGAACTGGTAAAGAGAGTTGGGAAGTCTACATTGATCACTGTGTACGAGTGGCAAAACGGTGTTGTGAACACACCCGGTGGATGGTCGTACCATGCCAAGGGGTTATGGATCACTGTTCCTGACGAAGAATGCCCTAGCATAAGTGTAATTGGACTGTCGAACTACACGAAACGTGCATACCTGTTAGACTTGGAAAGTAACGCAATTGTCATCACAAAAGACAAGCAATTGAAGAAGGATATGCGCAACGAAATCACAAACTTGATGACGTATGCAAAGAAGTTGGAGTTGGAGGATTTCGAAAAGAAAGAAGGTGAAGAGCACAAGAACGATGATAGACATATATCGGTAGGAGTGCAATTGGCTGTAAAGCTTCTTGGAGGAAAGCTATAGACATTAGAAAAAAAAATAAGGATAAAGAAAGAATGAGAAGGAACTTGGAAAATAGCATGGGAGGATAGAAACACCCCCTGCTGCACTTGGTCTTTTCATATAGAATGATAAAACGAAAATAGGATGTATAAAACTGTAGAGCTGAATGTATGATTCTGGATGGATGGTTTGAGGGACAAGCGGTCTGAGTTTAAGAGCGGTGGTAATGATGTACTGGTACAAGAAATTAAGTGGTTGATAAATGATATGAATCTATATATATATAAATATGAAGTAACTTGATGAAAGTTAAATTAGATAATTGGAAAGGTATTGAATAGTGTAGCTTTTTCCTTTGTTGTTTCTTAGTAGTGTATTTTTAAACTTCTCTATATTTGTCGCTTTGGTGACTACAGATCTGTAGTGTCCTTTGTTGGTAAATGTTTTGAGTATTTCCATTTGGATTGAAATCTTCCTGTTGCTAGTTTGAATAAATTTGGTGAGTTATATTCAGTTTTTGAATTGAAATTCTTCTTATGTGTCTTTGGCTCTCTATTCTTTTGCTATACAACTTCCAGTTGTTGAACCTCATGCGCAACATGAACTTCTCGCACCTCATGTTGAAATCTTAATCTTTGCAATATCAATATTCCTACTCCCAATGCTCCTCCCAATACTTGACCCCATGATACAAAATTTATTTCCACCTGCCACCAATTCACCTTAACCAGCAACTTTCCTAATGACATAAACACAATCAGTAATGCCTTCATTAAGTGCCACTTATCATGGTATCCTCCTCTTGTTTCCGAAATCTCGTTCATCAGACATTGAGGAATTAGTGATATGGATCCCATGAACCTGCTCCCAAACCAAAGGGAATCTGTAACATCCAACATATTGAAAGATCCTATATGGTCATTTCTTCGTACAAGAGTACACAACCATATAAATCCAATTGAAGCTACCAAAAGAAACCCTATGAGCACTCCAGATATTCCCTGAAAGTCCGAATATGTGCCTTTGTAGAGAAACTCCAATTGAACGAACCAGCCGCAGTAGATAATGAGTAATACAAAGTCAAGCAACAACAACCAAACGCTGACATTGGCTATAGCATGTATAGGATGTCTCTTTGCATACTGCTCTTCAATTAGTCTTGTACAATGAAATAACGTACACAAGATAATCAAAAAATGAGTACATAAACATAACACAACTGAATCAACTGATAATCCATATACCGACTTCTTCCGCCTATTATATCGAACCTGCCTCCAAGTACAAACAATATCCAAACAATATCCAAAGCATACCAAAAGCTCTGAAATCATTGGTGAAATTAAAATATCAAAAACGAACAAAAACATTTAAAAGTTAAACAACATGACTGAGATAGATAGTAACTGGGATATGGTGATTACGTCACTCCAGGACATTTGTAGTGCGAACGAGTCACTTACGTTCAACAATGTCTACAAGCAGTATACACGAGGGGCACTTCCTAGTGACGAGGAGGAATTGCTGAGAGTTAAAGAGGAAGTTGGAGATCATAAGTCAAACATAGGAACTGCGTTAAGATTGATTGAAACATCGCAGCAGAACTTACAGTTGATTATCGAGAGCTTAAAGGCAAGTGCAGAGAGTGGAGATGATGTACAAGGGTCTTCGCTTTCACCCCAACATCGTTCAACTGCCCAAGAGAATGACGACGAGTCACTTTCATCAAAGGGACCAGGACCTGCAAGAGCTCGTAGTGGGAAGAGTGGTAAGAAAAGTGGTAAGATTAGTGGAGGTAAGATAGGAGGTAAAGGTGGTAAGAATGCATTAGTGAAGAAGAGCTCGACACGTAAAGTGGGACGACTGATGTATACATCGAAATATAATCCTCTGGAACCGATAGTACATGGTTCTGAGGTAGCATACAAGTTAAAGAATCGTCACATGGAAGAATGGATTCAATGTGAGGTGATGAAAGTACTTGGGGATGGGAATAAGTTTGAGATCCGGGACCCTGAACCAGATGAAAACAATAATCCTGGGCAAGTATTCAAAGCAAACTACAAGGAGATTTTGCTTATACCGCCTGTACCAGAAGTGAAGGAATTATCGAATTACCCATACGGGGCAAAGGTGTTGGCCAGGTATCCTGAGACAACGACGTTTTATCCTGCTATTGTGGTTGGACATAGAAAAGATGGGAGTGTAAGATTGAAGTTTGATGGTGAAGAGGAGGTTAATAAGGAAACTGAAGTTGAGAGAAGGTTGGTATTACCTTTTCCTGAGAAATAGTTTAATAAGGTATGAGTATTTACCAGTCTTTTGTATATTAGAGTCCAGTAAGACAATTTTTAGTTCTTGTATTGATTGAATGTGATGTTTGCTAATTGATACTAGACTTGATCTTCCCATTTCATAATTGTTTTCTGATTCTTAAATTGAATCCTATGAACTTATCGTAGACGACTACAAATAATGGTTGCAAAAACTGGAGCTGATTGAAGGTTTAGGTAAAGCAAAATTGTTTTGTTTAATCTTGAAAAGATATGAAGGTGGGAAAGATATGAAGGTGGTATTGAAATATGAGTTACTTAGGGTTGTATATCCAATTGAAACTAACTTTCCAAAACATACTCCTATTTAAAACTTAACAAAACGAACTCCTATTTAACTTAGTTAAATTAAATGTTCCAGACAAGCTTGAAAGTCTTGAAGGTCTTGAATCCAATTGTAGTTCAATGTTGGATTTTATGGAATATCATATTTGTACTGAAGAGTTGAGAGTTGAGGAACTATTCACCGTTAAAGTGAACTCTACAAATGTATAGATTGACTACAATGAATATTCTATGATGGATAAATGCATAAATGCATAATTGATCTCGTGTGGCTTTCGTTTATCAACATTTCCAAGTGATAAATTAACATTAAGCTTTACTTAAATCTGACCAGTACGTACAACACTATAAACTGTAAACTTATTGATTTTCTTGTGCAATCAACTGTTTACACCTAACTTGTTTACTCCTAATGTAACTACTATTCTTCAGTTACATTTCAATTATATCTATTCACCTTCCTATATCAGTTTATATCTTGTAGGGAAATCTACTCAACAAAGATCTAAATTTTGTCAGATTTGTAGTTTAACAATTTGCACCCAATAAATTGATGTATTCAAATCAGATATCAATCATATTATTCATGTCAGTAAGTACTAGTTGTTATTATTTACCACCTTCATGCTTTTTTTGCACACCTTTCCCACCTGGACCATCTTTATACGTACTGCTTAAATACATTGCATCTTCTAAACTTTAAACATTACTCAAAGTATGAACGATAAGAAATAAGAACTCTAGAATCACTTCAACTTCCATTGAGATATCAACGTTAACTTCACAAAAAATACTTCTTTAAGAAACTAGTCTAGAATTGCCATATTATATAACATTCTTGATCATTTTAAACATCTATTAAATACAAGCTGATCCATTATTCGAAGACTTTCGGAGTATCTTTAAAATGAGAACATTCAAAAATCATAACCAAATAAACCGTTTTATCTCGTAACTTAAATCACCAATCAATATAATTAAACCTTCCATTAGCACAACCATAGATACCAATTCGCATTTATTTCAGCAATAGATCAACATCAACAACCAAACTTGGCCTCATAACTCTCATACCTTCCGTCTCTGTTTCATCACCAACTTCCCCCCACTTGACATGTCGTGCCTTCACCAATCCCACTCGACAAATAAAAGTTTTCAAAGCATTAAAGTTAACAATTATATCCTCCATAGATTTGCATCGAATACATTAAAGATGGATGGAATGGACATAGATGATTACTCAAGAGTATGTTTTGTGAAGGTTTAGATTTTGTTTTGTTAATTGATTGTATAGTTGACGAAAGTCATACGCCCGCAAGGCGTAGTCAAGTGCTGGTGAAGTAGGATATGGTTAGGTTGTTGAGATTTGATTTGAGTGTGGTGATTTTTGGTGGGAAGCAAGCGTGTAGGGAGCGCTTTTTTTGGTGGGAGGATGGTCCGGTTTGGGACCAGAGAGAATCAACATCCAAGCAGGCTGCCACAGGAGGTGTGGAAGAAAAAAAAAGAGGATGCAGATGAATAAAAGCTATGCCAGTACTTTTCTACAGCCCGGTAGCGTTTGACAGAGGGAGAGGGAGATGAAGAGGAAACGTCTGACTAGGATTGGTTGAGAAAACGAACTACTAGAGAAATTCATTGCTAATACGTTTAGGATCGTTCTCGTTCTCCTGTAAGAGAGAGGTCACGCTCACCTGTATCGAGAGCTGGCGGAGACCGTGGAGACAGTCACGATGATCGTGGGTACTCTAGACGGGACTACGGGTACACCCGTGGGGATTCTCGCGATGACTCGAGAGGGGGAAACTACTCGAGCAGAAGAGACTATGATAGTGGTAGATCGAGAAATAATGATAGAAGAGGTGGAGGAGGAAGTCGTGGTGGGTACCGTGAAGGAAGAAGCGGTGGAGGCAACAGTAGAGACTTTGCTTCGAGAAGAGATTATAGCGCAAGCGACTCTGGCAACACCGACGACTTGTACCGGGCCAAGACAGAGCGCAACTATGATAACTCGATTTTCATTGGAAACATTCCATTCGAATGCACACCACGCGACGTTGAGGATATCTTTAGAGACAAATTCAAGATTGTACGTGCCGACATTGTTACAAACAGAGGAAGATCTCGTGGAATGGCTACTGTAGAATTCGACAACAAGGATGATGTACGCGACGCCATCTCCAAGTTTGACCACTACCTGTTCCGCGGTAGAGAGATCTTTGTTAGACAAGACTACCCACCTCCAGACAAAAAGAACCAACCACCAAGAAGAGAAAGGGAGTCGTACAGATCGGAGAGGCCGGAAAGAGACTCGTATAGAAGCAGAGACGAGTTCCCTAGAAGATCTGAAAGACCCGAGAGAACTGACAGACTGACTAGTGCCTCGAACGCTGGAAGCGAAGGTACTGAAGTCTTTGTAGGAAACTTACCATTCTCTGTCAACTGGCAAGCTTTAAAAGACTTGATGAGAAAAGCTGGTGAAGTTACACGTGCAGACGTTAGGTTGGACAATTGGGGAAAATCAAGAGGGTTTGGTACTGTATTCTTCCTGACAGAAGAAGATGCACACCGTGCTGTCGAAATGTTCCAGGGTTACGAGATTGAAGGCAGAAAATTAGACACACGTCCTGGACGTTCGACCGGAGCCGGAGCCAAGTCCAACTTCGCCAGCACCACTGGAAGACGCGAGAGAGACTCGTATGACGTCAGTAAGGGTCGTAACGGGCCTGTTCAACAGAACTCTGAATTCACAGAAGGTGTTATTGGCGGCGGAATCAGATCAGACACTATTTTCGTGACGAACTTACCATATGTGACGAACAATGATGACTTGTACGAGTTGTTTGAAACTGTCGGCAGAACAACCAACGCCGAAATACAATATAACGAGCAAGGAAAACCTACCGGTTCTGCTGTAGTACAGTTTGAGTTGGCCGAATTATCTGACAATGCTATTCAGAACTTGGACAATTACTTGTACGGTGGTAGAAACTTGAAGATTTCGTATGCTCAGAAACCACAATCTGGAGATGAAGTTGTTGCTGATGTTAACGAAATTACAGAAGAAACTAACAGTGGCGAAGCAATTGACGTTGACACCGAAGTTGCCGTCGAAGCACCTGTGGAGGCAGCACCTGTACCTGCCCCAGAGGAAGACGTGGTTATAAACTAAACCAGACGTTTGTAAAATTAATAAAAAGCAAAAGTAATGAGATACGACTTGTAGATTTGAAGATTGAGAAGGAAGGTTAACGTTTTTCATTAGAAGAAAAATTGGCTGCAAAATTTTGTATTTGCAATCGATTTCAAAGTTTGTACTGCGATATTGCATTCTCACATACACATTATTAACTTTTCTTAATATCGCTATTCCTATTTCCTATTAAACTCCTTTCGAGATTAAATAAACTAAGGTCACAATACTCGAAATACCTGTCCAGACCTTAAAGAAGATACCAGGGCCGTTAATGTTGACGTTTTCATCTCTGTTGAACCAAATATTTTTGTTGTACTTATCCAAAGCAACACCAACCAATCTCTCCTTTCCTTCAGAGTAGGGAGGATATCTTACTGCCATTCTTGCTTCGTTCGTCAAGAACTGTTCTATTGTAGTTCTTTCATGTGTGAATGCACGGAATGAGTAGAAGCCGTGGTAAGCTCCTTGACCAGAGTTACCGACTCCTCCAAATGGCGCGTTTGCCAACCCTACATGCAAGAGAACATCATTGATGATTACAGCACCAGATCTTATTGTGGTCAATATTTGATCGAGTTGATGGTTTTTCTTCCTGTCGTTAACACTGGTGAAAATGTATTGAGCCAATGGGGTATCATGTCTTTGCTGCAATGTCTTCAATTCCTCTCCTAAATCAGAGTAAGTTATTATTGGTAAGACTGGTCCAAAGTTTTCAACTTTCATGCTTGGGTCATCCCAAGTAACGTCCTCGATGATTGCAGGATAAATGAAATTGGATTCAGGGTCTGAATCACCTTTGAAAGCTATCCTACCTTTTGTAGTGTCGATAATGCTTGCTAAGTGAGAGTAAGAACGGTCATGGATAATGTGAGTATAGTCTGATTTCTTGCTGACATCAGGCAAGAATTCCTTGAAGGCTTTCACAATTTCTTGAACAAACTTAACCTTTTTAGACTCATGTACCAAAACATAATCAGCAGCGACACAAGACTGGCCCGCATTGACAAGTCTACCCCAAGCAATCCTCTTTGCTATTGTTCTGAGGTCGCTATCTTTGACATCTTCAAGGACAAATGTTGGAGACTTTCCACCCAATTCCAAAATATAAGGAGTTAAAGTCTCAGCAGCCTTTTTTGCAATAATTTTGCCCACTGCGTTATTCCCAGTGTACAATATCTTGTCGAACTTCTGTTCGAGTAAACGAGTTGTTTCTGGGATTGCGCCATTGACAACGAAGAAAATGTCCGGGTCCAATGCCTCCGTAAACACTTTAGTGAAAAGCTTTGAGAAGTTTGGAGTCTGTTCACTTGGTTTGTATACGACAGTATTTCCAGCAGCTATTGCACCCACAATGGGAGAAACAGAAACAAGTAATGGATAATTGAAAGGTGCGATAACCAATACGGTTCCAAATGGAATACGTTCAATGTATACTTTGTTTTGAGCCAATGTACGTGGAAGATCTGAAATGGGTTCTGGTGTCATCCATCTGTGCAAGTTTGCCATCACATGGAGTAACTCATTAGTTACAGGCATGATCTCAAGCATTCTTGTTTCGTAACCGTTTCTGTGAAAGTCCTTTTCCAAAGCTTCAACAAATAAGTCTGCATTGTCTTTGATTGCAAAGTAAATGTTTCTGATCTGGTTTAATCGGAATTGAATTGAGTGAGTTTTTTTAAGGTTATGGAAGGAGTCTACCAATCTTTGAACACCAGGTTCGATATCGTCGAGGGGTGTATACTCAAGTCCTCCATTGGTATGGGTTGTAGTTGGTGATAAATTTACAGTAGTGGTAGCGGTACTAGAGTTCTTATTTTTTTTAGACATTTCAATTTTGTAGAGTTAATTTATTTTGCATCCATTGATTTTGTTTTATAGTTGAGTTAAAAGTGAACATGATAAAGTTTAATATAGATCACCCTTTTCACCCTATTGGAATTAGTAATTGCCAACTTTAGTATATTGTACCTGAAAACGGGTTTTATACATGTGATTAAAATGGAATCATCCCTGAACGAATTGGATTTGGAAGTGTTTTTGAATATTGATTAATCATAAGCATTTTATATAACCCCTCACGGTGTTAGGTTCCATGACATTCTGGGCTCCACTTTACCGTTGAATTCGAATTTTAATGTCGCATTCACCATTCGCACTCTTGGCCGATTCGCGGAGTTTCGTTTATTGTGGAGCTGTATTTATAATTGAATTGTATATTGTGAAGTTACATTAGTATGAACTCCGGGGTTATTGTTAAGATTGGATTGTAAACTACAGTATTTTCACAATAAGTGAATAATTTCATATGTTATTGAACTTCGTGTGCGTGCGTACGTGAGTGAGAGAGAGTGTGTGTGTGTATGAATACTTCCTGTAAATGAAGAGTAACAAGTACCAAATAATTGCCCCTGCATTTTAAACATGTACACTTTTAGGTTCATATAAACTATATGTATATAATCACCATACCCCAATCATCACCTCATATTAAAATACAATTTACTCTCATTAAGTAGCTTCAAATAAACTCAAGTCTTTAATTGCCTCTCAATAAAAATCACTTCATTTTACTACTCACCAGAAGGTACTTGTTCTCATTCCCCGAGCATTCACTCTAATTCTTCAATTCTTAAAATGTCTTATTAAGTTAAGAAAATTTCAAAAATTATCAATTGAAACTAAACCATGAGTGCTTCGGAGATTGAGGAAGGACAAGATGGTCCTGCAAACAATTCGTATGAAGTTTCAATTGATGTTCAGCTGGATATTTCAATAAGTCAAACTTGGTTTAAATCGCATCACATCCTTGGAGGATTATTTGTGGTGGTTGTGATTGCATTACTCATATTTCATTTCAGAGAGAAGATTGGAGGTTACTTTGATAGGTGTAGATCACGTCGGAGATTTGCCAGTGGTCTTTATACACGAGTACCCTCCGAGGGAGGGTTTGAACAGGACCTTGAGAGTGGATTGCATAGCGATACCTTCGATATAGAAGGTAACATTGCCTCTGGGGATACACGTGCTGGTCTCCTGGAAACGGCAAAGAAGGAGATACAACGGATTATGGATCAAGAACAAGTTGGGTTTGACGAAGCAAGGTTGAGATATACTCGAGCAGAGTTGAACAAGAATGGAATAGACAGTAATGGATTACCACGAGATCCTAAATTGGTAACATTGTCATAATTGATGATCAACAGATAAGACGCTATACACACCTTCGTAACCATAAAAACGGTTTTTTAAACAAATGGATTATATGTGTTAATGATAGGTATTAGGTAGTTTAAATGAATGTGGCAGAAAGGTAGAGGTATTGGTAACTTGTGATATAAGTTTAAGTGTTTATGTTAAGCAGCAGATTGACAGATTATTATGTTATGAAGAATAAGATGAACAGAAGATAGTAAGTAAGATGGTGAGAGAAGTTAGTAAACTAATGAAATTGAGAATGATAGAGTATACAATATCAATTCTCTTAATTTGTATATAGTGTATGCACTTGATGTGTTTACTAATAGTAATATACTTGTAACATACATAAATAATATGGAAAGTAGAAGAAGTATAAGATTTGCGAAGAAACACTAAGAGTTAGTTTTGTAGTTGCTATGATAACATCAACCAGATTGCATATGTAGTAAGTATACTAACTCTACAATATAGTCATTCAATGAAGCATATATAATATGGTTGCTAATAGATACAAACAATACCTCGTATGCACCAGAATACCTCACTTTTGACAATATAAACGAACATGGTTGCAATCCATTAACTGACAGATTTAATGCAATCAATAACAACCTATTTAATACCGAAAACAAAAGGGGTTTGTATCTTGACTCAAGCATCAAGATGCATGGGCGGCTAGTCCAGGGGAACCCGATACTTATCAAATCTTGTGCATCTATGACAAGAAGCTTCATTTACCAAATTGGGTAAGTTATAAATATTATGATGATTTGTTTTGAATCGTTTCAAATTGGTGTTTGTGGATCATTTAACCTTCAAGTATAGTGGAATGTTATTGTTTTAGGTGGGATGAGTAGTATGGAGAGGATCACACCTTGCGATTATATATATCTTATAATCTGAAAACAAGAAAGGTATCGATAACTATGAGTATTTATCATCGGTATGCTTCTAGAGAGCATGATGAAGCATTTTTCAGTAAACAAAGGCGAAAGAGTAAGCCTGTGACGTTATCGTCAACCAGTTTGGCTCGTTTGAATGCTTCGAGTGCGAGTCTTGATAAAGTTCAAGCTCAAACTTCATTAAATGATAAAGCTAAAGGGTCTAAAGATCTTCCAACAACATTATCACCTATAATAATTAACCCATTATTGGGACAATTTGAATTGAATGATGGTGATTTCAATACTCCAGGATCAACGCCATCGTACGCAGAGTTGGACTTGAAGGAATGGAAATCACTTGTTCCAAAAGCTGCCTTCTTTGCTGGATTTGATAACAAATGCTTTGGAAACATAATTACAATGGTTTATAAAGAAAAAGAGAGCATATGCACCAAATCAATAACTAGATTCGGAGTTACAACATTCAAGAACTTGATTCTTGACCAATCTTCAAGGTTCTGGCCAAGCTGTGAGAACTTATCACCACTGCATCAATCCTCTAATGTACGTCGTGCATTAGCTGTGACCAACCTTAAGAACTTCAATAAATTATTCAACCATCCTGGAGGTCTCCATTTCAATAAATATTGGGATGAAACCGACGCAGGCGAATTGGCCAGTTCAATGAAACCAATTACTTTGAAAACACCACAAGAATTGGGTCAAAAGTTACTACAATTGGGACTTATTCAATCTCACACTATCAAGTCAATAGTCTTAGACACAGTCTACGACAATAGCTCCAACAATGAAGTGCTCTGTGAAGAAAATAATAAACTTGTCTTTCTTCTAGGGGAACAAATGGACCAGTTGTTCGACCCATTACTTGAATACTCTCCAGAATCAATGCGTATCACATATAACGTTCCACAGAATGGAGAATTCACTGCTCCTAAAATCAAAGACAATGAATTAATCGAAACTATAATGCAAGAATTGCTCACTGTTCAAACAAATTATACTATGGGATTGGTCAATTTACTCCAGAATCTCATTATTCCATTAAGAATCCATGTGTTAGCATCTAGTGCCAACTCGGGAATTGCAAAGATCAACTTGGTATTCCCTCCAACCATTGACGAAATCACAAGAATCAACTGCATTTTGCATGAAGCTTTAAATAGAGCAAGCAAATACGGATACGTAGAAGTATTCAAGGTCATGGGAATGATTTTACCATACTTTTACAAAGCATTCATACGTCATGAAGCCAACCTCAAGAAATTCTCAAGCAGAATGAACAAGTTCAATGAGAAGAACGGAAAGAAGATATTTGGAAATAAAGGAATTAACAAAGGTAATTACTCGATCAGAGAAATGGACCTGCTTATTTCTGGATCTCTTTTAGAATTACCAACGCTCAGATTAATATTGGTGAGATTATATGAAAGCATTGCAAGAGAAAAGTATGGAGAAGATGATGAGTTAAGAGAAATAAGAAAGTACTATCAGGCAGCCGTAGCTGTTGTGGATGCGTTTGGAACCGAGGCATTGAAAGAAGAAGGACATGAGAAACCACTCAGACATAGAATATTCACCCCTTCGGGTAAGATTCTCACTGAACTCGCTACTGGATGGCCTTCAGAACTTCAATACAACTGGCTCACACGTAAGGTTGTTGGAATTTTTGAACTTCGGACTGTAAAGCCTCAACTGCAGTACGATATTGAAATCTTAATTGTCTTCTCTGACTACTTGCTCTTCATGACTATAAACGACAGCAATTACTATCTCAAGAAAGATATGATGTCTATTTCAGTTCCTGACATCTTGATGCATTCCTTGATTAATGAAAAGCCTTTGCCGAGTCTTGCTGTTTTCCCTCAAATGACAGTCAATGCATGGTGCCCTATTACCAGTGTGATTCTGAGTTGCTATAGTGCGTTTGCTAATGAGCGTGAAACTGACGAGGTTCACTTAAGATTCCTTAGTACCACTAAGGAGGGCTTCACTACAGCAACAGGTATAAAAACGTTCACCAAGAATTACGAAGTCCTCGGCGACGCTAACGCACACAAGATTGTCGAACTTACGAACAAGTCAAAGATATTGCACAAATCACAAGCTTTCCATTTATTCAAGTCTGTGGATCCAAACTTGGACTTGTACTCAACAGCACATCAAGTACAAATGTACGAACAGGAAACGAGCAGGTCTCCGTTTGCTCTTTTCCTCAACATGACGATTGAGGACCCTGATGCGTACTTTGAGAACCACCCAGGATTACATTTGGTAATGCAAGCATCTTTCAGAGGAGAAGAACGAGTAAAGTTGATAGCATACAATCGTAATAATGACTTTATTTACAATGAGACAATTTCTCCAGACGATTTCCAGCGGTCTATTAAAGAGATCATCTGTGCAAACTACAGGTTGATGTTTAGATCATTCAGTGCCGTTACAGAATCAATGAGTAAAGGGTATGCTGAAGACTTAGATTGGATGTTCAAGTATTACATCAAGGATGAACCTGAACCTGAAGCTCCTAAAGCAGCACCAGCAAGACAAGCGAAACTGTTGGATCTTCAAAAAACTGTAGCTCCTATTAGCAAGGCAAATAAGTCTGTGGGTGATATTCAAGAATTAAAAGGAAAAGATACTGAAAAGCTTAAGAAGAAGAAATCATTTATGCATAAATTGTTTAAAGGATTTAAGAAAGAGCAGCCGAAACCAGCACCTACACCAGTGACCCCAACAATGCCAATTGCTCCTGTTCAGCAAAGTCCTGAGAAGAATATTAAGAAGTCTCCATATGAGCGACAAATCTCGAACACTTATATTCCTCGTGGATTAAAACCTGAGTTCGAAGGCTTATTCAGACCAGCTCCTGAGCTTAAAAGATCGGATGCATCAACCATAGATCAGGAGAGAGAAAAGACTGCCGTCGTCAATCAACCTGGAGCCGCTTCTACAGTACAGGTCCCTATTGTGGTACGTTCTGCTCCACAGGTTGCACGCCAACCTTCTCTTAAAAAACGAGTTCCTACCGGTGCAAGCAGTAATGGCTTAATGGACACTGAAGACCTTAATCTCAGTAGTGGAACCATTATTTACAAGGGAAAACCTAACGTTCATGTTGCGGTCGACAAGAAAATAGAAGTACCAGCACCGCAAGCAATAGTTCAAGGATCCTTGGAGTTGCCAATAAACAACCCAATGTCAGAAACAGAACAGAACACCCTTGAGTTAGAAGAGGTTGAGCGCAAAAAGAAGCTCCACAGAAGAGAACCAACACTAAACTCGCTCCCCCCAATTCCACCTATTGATCTTCAACATATTCCACTTCGTGAATTCTATGGTGACGGAGAAACTAACTGGATCATGTTCAGTCGCGACAATTCATCACTTTATGCTGAGATACAACAGTTAAAGGCTGACCCTGAAAAAAACAGGGTATCTAGTAACAGCAAGTCCGATTCGGACAAGGGATCGAAATCTGGATCGCGTAGTTCTTCTGGATCGAGCGGAAGACGGAGCATAATGGGTTCACGTATTGGATCTGGTTCTAGAGAAAGTGCCAAACGTCATGGAAGCGGTTCAACCACAGCGACAAGTACAGCCGCAATAGAAGACACCAGCGATGAAATGAGCAAAACATTTAGTACGCTGCATTCGACTTCACTTGTGGAGAACTTTGTCACACATTTCGATAGTGAAGATAGAGTGGTAAGTACCAAACTGAAGAATCATGAACTGGCTTACTTCACTCCACGTCATGGATCAATGCTGACTTTTGAAATCCCATCGAACTACTTTTCTAAACGGGCACCAAAAGAGGAGCTGATGCAATCGCTCACTTCATCACAAGTCATCGAAGACTTTGAACGGAACATCCACTTTGATAGTGCCGATACAGATACAATTACAAAGTTCGACTTTGATACGACTTCTGCACTCTCGCTGACAGATGAATCAAGCGAGACAAACAGCAGTGAAATGGATCTTAGTAAGTCTGATGTAGCTGAAACATCTGACTTTATATCTGATTTGATTAGCAGAGACAAGTTACCGTCTAGACCTATTAGAAGAACCCAAAATACGGTCTATGATAAACCACAAAGGTATCAAGGCTCGAAGACTAAAACAAACAGTGCGCTTACACTCACAAGCTCCGAGGATGAGTTTTATTCGCCAGACGAGTTTGACTTTAATGCGCAGGTATATGCTACCTTGGTGCAGACTCCAACGGAGCAACAAGGAAGCTGGAGATTAGTACAAGATTCACCCCAAACAACACTTTCAAGCGAGGCGACTATCATTAATGAAAGGCCACCAAAGCCTGCTAAACAAAGCCAATTGCACCGTTCAACCACAGAGAAGAAGTTGCCGTTACCTCGCTCGACAACAGATAAAGACTTTGCAATTCCAAGAGACAGTTCGATAGCTTATTTATCTGCTTTATTGAATGGCTCGATTGATTTAGAGAGTTTTTAGTATGAATGGATATTTTGAGATAGAAAAAATTGTACTACGTGAATCGAATACTAGTAGGAGTGTAGAATGGTAAAGTAATTTAAGTCCTAGGGGCAAAAATCCAATTGGAATACAGTGTATTTATAAATGAGTTCTTAATAACGTTATCAGTCTCTTTTGACATCTTCAATGCGAGCACCACCTCGCAACTGACATTATTTTTTTTTTTTTTTTTGGCTGCAAAATTTTGGCTTCTTCTAGAAATACTTATAAGAAATTGAAAAACTAAAATACAAATACTGCTGCGTCTCCAATTAATTTTAATTTCAATACTATATCGGCGAGACTTTATGCACCAGAATATTTAGATCTGGCTCTCAAGCGAGGACCGTTCAAGTAGAAAACCACAGGAACTAATATGGAAGCAAAACTGATGAAGCCCAAGATGGCTGAACCCCACCCAGCCGGAAACTTCTTGGAGCCGGTGTTATTGTACAAAGCTTGACCAGCGAGAGGTAACACACCAGCAATAACAGATCTGAATAGAATATTACCAGCAAACACAGAGGCGACATACCTGCTAAATGACATGCCCAAATAGTTGAACAAGGTTTGAAAGACAATAAAAGCACTACCCCCGAAAATTCCTGCCCCGATCATAGGAACGATCCAGTGAACAGACTCTGTTGCTGTAAAAGCAAAGATAAAGATACCAATAGGCATTATTACGCTTCCAGCGATGGAAAGAGGGAGAAACACCTCTGGGAATATTTCTTCTTTTCTTAGAATTGGCCCAATGAAGATCTTTTGAAGAACTAAAATGTAAACTGCACAAGAAGCAGCAACACCCACCATAGTAGATATATAAGAAAGGCCCATTTCAACTAATGTAAATTTGTAGACTCCTACAAACACTATTGGGAAAACTTCGAACCAAAGATAAAGCACAGCGTATACTAAAGCTGTGTAAAGATTAATGAGTAGAACGACCGGTTCAATGAACGAGATTTCAATTGGTCTCCATATTGTTTCAGCAGCCATCTGTTGGTAAGTAATTTTGGCGGCATCGATTTCATCCTGGGTGGTGATGTTTGGGTTGCCTGTTACCGCCCTCATGCGCTCTGCTTTTCGCAACAAGATAGTCTTGCCATAGGTTTCTGGTAAGAAGAAGGTTAAGCTAATTAAACAGAAGCCACTACTGATAGCAAGGAACCAGAAAGACCATCTCCATCCTCCTGCAACAGTTACAGCAGCCCCAATAAGAGGACCAAAACTAGGACCAGTGACAGCAGCCAATTGCCAAATCGCAATACCGACAGGGGTGTATGGCATCGGCAAAAAGTCTCCTATCGAAGCACCGCCAGTTGCCAAACAAGGGGAAGCAAAGAACCCTGCAAGGAATCTCAAAATGCACAATCCAGCAATATTTTTCACTAAAGCCGTGGGGATCTGGAGAATAACGAAAACAATAAGTGTATAGATGTATATATAAGTACGTCCTAAGGCATAGTTTTCACTGAATGGAGACCATACCATTGGACCTAGCCCATACCCTACCACAAACAATGTAAGTGGTAATGTAGCTGCTATATGTGAAGTCTTGAGTTCTTTCATGATTTCATCCAAGCCAGGAGTATAAATACCAGCTCCCATATAAACTGTAGCATTTAAAACGGCGATCTGGGCAACCATAAAGATTTTGTACTTCAAAGGCCAATTGTATGGGTTCTCAAGGTCGTCATCTCCATCCCATGTAACCAAGATTTTCCCGTTATCTAAAGTAGGCATGTGTGATTCAGAGCTTTGGCTCAGGTTTAACCCAAATGCTCCACCAGTAGCACCTCCAACTGTCTTCTCTGCCTGGTATTCATTATATACATATTTCTTCTCAATAATGTAGTCTGTACATTCCTCTTTATAGCCAAAGTACTTGTGTGAAGAAAGCCTGTAAACTGTTCTTCCAAAAAGGCTCTGCCTGATGAATATTGACAAATCCATTGAACTTTGGATCCTAAATACAATAAATTATTGAAGCTCGAAAGCGCCACTTGGAGGAAGTAGCCTCCCTATGTACTCTACTGTTCGTTCACTTCTAACACCATTCTGATAAATAATTGAATAGATTACTGAAAAATAAAGCATTTGTGTTCTAAACCCCACACGTTACATTGAATCAAGGCAGCTTCAGGATTATGCTTACAAACTGAGTTGTCAAACTTGGGCTTATCTCCAGCTTTGAAATACTAAGGCCCTCGTTTATCAGGCTTCATTTTAAAGTCAAAATGTACCTTTTTGGAATTTATAACGAACAGAGAAGCTACTCAAGCAAAGAAGAGTTGGATTCCAGAATAAGTAAAGTGTTCCTATATCTTCTTCGTAGTAGTTTGGCTTGAAGAAGAGGAACTTTACTTAAAAGAGAGACAGTGATTGTAGAGCCATAGTAGTGAATTACGTCTACTAGAAATCGGACTTAGTCACCAATGTGAGGAAGCACTCACTTCCATTCGTTTACAAGTTTCCATAAGCTTCCATAAATGTAATCATTGCCTTTAAGTTTAAGCAATGATGAGTAAAGGAACGTTGGAAAACGGAATATACACACTAATTAGGTGTCTTGCAACCTTAGTTAATGGGACTTAAGTGCCGAAATGACTTTCGTACAAAAAAATTAACAAAATAATGTCTGCTAAATTTAAACTAAACGACGCTGACTGCCTTGTGAGTTTTTTTAATGAAGTGAATTGAACTTTACCTAACACAGAAGTCTTTACAGGGGAACAGGGCTTGGAATCTAGGATTGAAGTATCTCAGAAAAGGAGATATGGAAATGTTAATATCATAAATTCCCAGCTTCAAGGTCTTTATGAATATACTAAAATACGGCGAGGAAATCATTACGAGTTACTTCTACCCTATTTAAAGAGAGTCGACAGTTTATAGCACCAAATTCCGATAATTTGAAGCTCGAGGAGATCCAATTCTAAAAAATTCCAAACTCCAATGGCGTACGAGTAGGGGAATGAAGCTAACGAAGAAACAAAATGCTACAACTTCTCATAATTAACTTACTGCCTTCATTTACCTAGCAACATCAACCATTATAAGGCTGAAAGTAACACATGGCGAAATTTGCACCCAATCCCAATAAAATAACTGAAAATATTAAGGGTTCTGAAGTTTTAAACCACAATGCGTGTACAACACCCCGTATTCAGCACATGTCAAACAATAACAGAAGGTTCTTGGCTTTTCTGCAGGTGCAAGGCTACCAGACACGGTCCTTGGAAGTTAAGCAGGTCTACGCACTTCAATCAATAACAAGACACCGAAACATTGACCACGCTCCTACATATTAGAATAATATCCAGTGTTCAAAAGTACAGGTTCCGTCAACTAAAATTATTACGTTATGTTTCAAGTGAAATTGTTCTGTGTCACAATTTTCCCCTGCAAGATGATGTTATTTGTAACTAGTTCAATTAAAAAAGGAAGGGTCAGTAAGAATTAATCGAAATCTTTGGATTCAAAGAACTAAGGTAAGTTTTATTACATTTTTATGGCACTAATGGTTACACTCTAGCCAGTCTCTACTTTCTACTTGCCACTCTTTCACTAAATATTTACTAAACCAAACGTTTAAGGTTTGCTAAAAAATTCACATTTGTTACTTCAAGTTTTTCTTTTTTCAAGGATGGATTTTTTCATCAGGTCTTAAAAGTCAAGGAGTTTTATAAAGAAGTACCATCTTTTCATCCCTGGTAAGAGTACCGTTCGTTGAGATGGCGCAAAATAAAGGACTTGAAGAAGAATCACACGAACTCAGTGAGTTCAAGAGAATAGAAGAGAATGACTATTTCCGTGGAGTGGAAAAGGAGAATGGAGATGATACAGTAAGGCATCAACCAGAAGCAATTCCCAAGATGGAATTGGCAGCTAAGGAACTGCCGGAAGGAAGCAGTGACAACAGCAACTACAATGACAACAGATCGAACAGATCGAGCTCAAGCATCAGCGATGTGGGCTCCGGTTACGAAAGAGAAGGTAATGAATGTTCTGAATTCTGCGTGGACTTGTTTACTTGCTTTGGATTGTTTGATGTATGTTGCCCATCGACTGGGGAAGGTTGTATGACCACATCTGCTACTTTCTGTGGTAACCTCTGCTTTGCCTGTTGCAAATGTAAGTAGTGTATTTATTGGGTTGGTTATATTAAAATTAAAAATTGGATAATAGAATGATCTCTGTAGACTTGTTATGTTGATAAGGTTGATAAGGTGTCAACCAGTTTGTGTTTGGAATCGGTAATGGCATTAGTTTTTGAGATCAAACAAGAGCTGACTGAATTTAGTACATTCCAGTTCCAATCGGCTCTTACTACAAGGATTAGGTGGATATTAAGATTTACATTCCATCTACTTGTGAGCCCTTGCTGATGAAACCATTCTCAAACTGGTTCGTTTCATTTCTGGATCTGTCTCCTTTGGGATTTTTGCAGCGCGTAGATTGAAAAGGTTTGAGTTTTTTTGCAACTTTGATGAGTTTCAAGCGGGTGAAGAAGATTCATAATAGAGACGACTATACTATAGAAAACAGAGGGCGTACTATGAAGCGGTCTTTCACTTATGGAGGTACTGATTCAAAGGGAGAACCTCCTTTCGAATCAAGCCCTATTTTCTCTATCGAAGCGGATAGCCGACCAAAAAGTGGGCAAATTTACAAACAGATAGCTCCTATTAAAATAGCCAGGTCTAGATCACATGGATTCATAAGTAGCCCTGATCTAACACCTAGTATAGTCAGTCCCTTGAAATTGTATACTCTGCAAGTCGCTCCTACAGAATTCAATTCTACACCAATTGAGAGCGACTTTAACCAAATATTTAGTTCGACAGAAGACTCAAGACACCCAACCGTCATCAGACACCCCAAACCAACACGGCCAATTGATAACGAGTTGAAAATTGACGCGATCTCACCTATTTCCAACGACTCTAGACTTAAAGCTACAGACGTATCCCTCTTGGCTTCCAATGGTGAAGGTACCATATTTTCCGACTCTTCAGTAGTATACCGAAAAGTTTCACAGTCCCAATTTCACCTTAGTGATAAATTGAATTCAAATCAGCTTCTGCCTACAGAAAACTTGGAACGCATCCTCACAAATCAAAACTGCCACCAGCAAGATGTATCTGAATACCCACCAAGTTCAAGCATTTTGTATCCTTTACGTTACAACGGAAGTACAAACAATGGTGGTGGGGTGTTTAAGGAGGCTCCCAGTGCTGCTTTCTACAATAGAGAATTGGGAAGCGAAGGATCTCTGAACTCAAGGAAGGATTCTATCTTTCGATTGAAACCTGTTACTACAGAAACGCATTTGCAGCGTACGGCTGAAAGCCAGATGAGTGAAAATACAAGGAATGAGCTAGGAGAAGGAATTGGCAAGAAAACGTTGGTGGCACTCGTAATTTTGACTGTTTTGATCATTGTGCTAGCAGTAGGGTATATTCCTGTGGGTTTGCTCTTGTACAGAGGTCACTCTGAAAGCATCATGAGATACTTCAAGGTAGAATCTCACAGGCTGGGGCTATTGAAAGAATTGGTTGATAAGTATGGATTGGCAGGTAGTATCAGTGGTGACAAAAAAGACGTTACCGCTGAGAATTCAACCTTCCACCCAAGTGCAAGTCTTCCAACACAACTACAAGAAGAAGAAGACGTTTTTGCATTCACTGCTAACGCACGATGGGAACCCATGTTCCGCGGTTTGGCATATTCACCATTGGAAGCGATGGAGCCTGCTTGCGGCATGTCAATAAAAGAAACCTTGCTTGACGTCTTGAAGATGGCCAGCGTTACGAGGAAAATTAGGAGTTATGGAACCCAGTGTAATCAAACAGATTTGATCTTGGACGCCATTCAAACCTCGCGAGTCGATATGAAATTGGCATTGGGGGTCTGGATCGGAAATAACAACACTGTGAATCGACAACAGATGAACGAAATGAAGCGAGTGCTACTCAAGTATCCTGAACGGATGATTGAGTCTGTGTTCATTGGTAATGAAGTACTTTTTCGGCGAGATAAGTCTCTTGCCGAGTTGACAGAGTATATTGAAGAAGCAAAGAAGTATTTACAAACTCTTGGGTATTCAAAGGTCTCAGTAGGGACTTCCGAAATCGGATCGCTCATCACAACAGAGTTGCTCAATCACTGTGATATAATTGGAGCCAACATCCACCCATTTTTTGGTGGTGAAAGTGTTGAATCTGCAACCGAGTGGACCATGAACTTTATAAAGTACCAACTTGAGCCGATGAATACCAACAATGCCAAAGTTGTGATCAGCGAGGTTGGATGGCCAACAGGTGGAGGACTGCACCAAGGAGCAGAGGCAAACCATTCAAACTTCAAGTACTTTGTTGAGGATTTTACTTGCAAAGCCAGTAAGCAGGATTATGACTACTACTTCTTTGAAGCCTTTGATGAGCCATGGAAAAAGGTGTTCTATGAAGGCAAGAATAGATGGGAAACTGAATGGGGGGTCTTCACTAGTAATCGAAAGAGTAAAGTAGATTTTGGGACCTTATCCCAATGCAAAGAAAACTAAAATGTACGAGTATTACTATTATGTGTATAAAATAACCAGAAACCAGCTGGTTTAAAGGGGACGTCTAAAAATTGGGAATTTAGTGGTTTGATCCCGATCCCAAAGTGCTCTCATAAGTGTTGTCAATTAAACCCTGCTCTTGTTCAACCTGTGGAAACCACTTCCCATCAGTTAAACTATTCAAATTCAAAATGCGCTTTATGTAGATGGTTCCAAAGGTACAGAGGAGCAGTAGAACACCACATAAAATGAATAACAATCCCGGCATATTCAACTTTTCCAAGGCGAATTTGTAGAAACTAAGGAAGATCACTGGTGATGCAAGTCCGACTGCGTTCTTTATAATAGCCATACCCCCGTAGATTTCACCGATTCTATTCTCCGGGTAGAACTTGATAATAGCAGAAGAAATTGAAGGAGCAGCAAGACCTCCAAAAGCTGTTGCAGCCACCGCAAGGTAGACGGCTAAGGTGGAACGAGCCCAGAAAACAGCAAAGAATGCAAGAGTATCAGCAGCAAGGCCTCCAAAAGTCAACGAAAAGTCGATCATGTCGAATTGGTGTGGGATAACTTTATACTTCAATCTTTGTTGTAATATTCTATGGTTAATGATAGGAGACAAGATAATCAAAACAAATGCCTTTGTTGAGCATGCAACTGCAATCAAGGTCCCGAGTTCCTTCTGGGTCCAGTTGAATTTTAAAAACGAGTAGAGAATTAAAATCTCCAAGGAAGTATTACCCACAGCAGCGAGAGTGCAGTCGATAGCAACTAAAAGGATAACAGTTTGTCTGTATACCCCGATTTTCAACTCATCAACGTTTTTAGACAAGTTTTCTGGCGTCAACCAGAGCAATTTGACAGGCTTAAAGAAGTTTAACGCTCTTCTAAAGATTGCTTGGACTCTTGTTTGCGTAGGCATGCTAAGTAAGTTAGCGACTTCTTCATTTTCTTGCGAAACACTAACTGCTCTTGACATTTTTCTAGCCTTCTTAGATCTTGATTCGGGGAGGAGAAACAAGCAGTATAATGTTGTGATAAACATGATGCATATTCCAAACTTTATTGGGGCGAATTCACTACGAGGGATGTTATTCAATAATCCAGTAGGAGTTTCGCCGAAGTTGGGGATTGGTAACAGGGAGCTGGAGGCACGGTCATGTACAAAATTACCAATCATAGGACCCACACTCAACCCTACCAATAAGGACGCCACACCCAAACCAAGTGAATAAATTCTCTCATGTGGTTCTACAACATCGGAGATGTAGCAGTTAATAAGTGTCATAGTACTACCCATACCACCTGGGATGTTACTCCAGACTTCGATCAATACCAAGAGTTCAAAAGGCAAAGTGTTCCATCTTGACAACACTGCAACCTTCATGACTGATGCCAGCATGAAGTTAAATAAACTAAGGCAGAGAAACAATTTACGGCCGTATTGATCTGACAATGGTCCCACATAACCTGCAGCGAGCATCATAAAAGAGCTTGATACAATCTTGATAGCCATCAGGTAGTTTGAAACAAGAAGCTGGACTGCCGTAGGATCACATACCTTTCCTGTATCGAGTACCACCAGATTACATGCCAACTTAAGCGTAATCATCAGCTCAGCGGACATGCCGATGGAGTACCCCAAAGCGAAAAAGAAGCCGATAAAACAAACCTTGACCACTGTAGGTCTACTCAACCATGAAAGACTCTTATGCTTAAGACGTTCTTGTCTAAGCCAGAAAGCGTCATCATTGTGTTGTGCGCTAGCGAATTCATCATCATCTTCAACTACTGCTTCATAAACATTATTTGCTGCAGTTTTCAAAATGTCATCGAGCTCAGATGTGTGGTTAGTCAATAGGAATGTGCGTTCAGGTTCTTCAGACTGGGCTGTCTCATCACCATAAAATCTTACTGGATTCTGAGACATAATTCACACAATCTATAAAACTATAGGACTACAGCAACGTCTATTGCTTCCATTTTATACATCTGGTTGCCTCAGTCCTCTGAACAGACACAATGCGGCCGGATGAGAGTGTGGATTATTTGTGCCGTATACAAGGGAGCACACCCAGATAAGGAAGTATTCTGCGTAGAACTCTAAATGCGGCACATTTTTGACACTCACAGTAGGCTATGCACAAAAAAGTGAGACGACAAGAGAGCAATCCAAGTATAAAAGGGAGGGAAGGAGTGGTATGGGAAGAAGATAGAAGCACGACATAGGGGGTTTGGTTTTGGAAAGAGTAGAATTAGGACCAAATCTATAAGATATGTGCGTAGGATAGTGAGACCCAAAAGAAGTTTGATCAAAATTGTAGACAGAAAGCAAGAGAGCTTAAAATTTCAATTACGGTTAAGTGGCGAAGGATAGTAGATAGTTCAATACTGATAAAATCGAACTAAACCTTAATCAATGTGACTGCTTTAGATTCTTTTCTTATGAAAGTTGCTGGTGTGAACACGATTCCGGAAGTTTTACAGAATTTTATAGAATATTAGAGAACTTGGTTTTTAAAAACTAAGGAGTTAATTCGGGGTGTTTTTGCCTTTGATATTCATCATTGAATAAGATGAGGAGTAAAGATAACTGGGTTGGATATGTTCTCGATAATAATTGAAAGGAGACTACGTTACTACATTAATTTAGCTCCAAAGAATGAAACTAGTTTGTTCCAAACAGAATTCAGTGATTTGTGATTAATGTTCTAATAATTGTTAGAGTAACATTCCTCTAAGAATTAAAGAGTTCACTAACTGCAAAGTGTATGATCCGATGTAATAGCGTATAAGTCATGGACAGTATTAGAATATCGTCAATTCACCACTAAAGGGAGAGGGGCGTGGAAAATAAGAGGATTTAACGATTGTAGCATATTACTAATTATCAGATAATGTACATATACGAGTGGTGAAAAAAATACCGATCCCAAATTTCTGCATTTTATATAGCAAGTAAAGACTGAATCACTAAAAACCTAGTAGTAAAAACTCGTAGAAGAGGTAATTAACCTTTGGGAATATTCCTTAGTGTTGAATATATGAGGATATTAGCTCTCAATAAGTTAATATCAACGATTATTATGCAAAATTAATTGCAACACAGGAGGTAAAGTAGCTAACTAGAAACTGAAGTGAACCTAGGAAAATCGACAACGATTATTGTTCGTTTTTTAAGGATAGAGTAGCTTCAAGAACTGATTGAGCTAGTACTGAGTAACTGCTCGTTGATTTATTAGAGCAGGAAGTAATAGACGAAACAGACAGCACGATTTAAATTAAACATATAGTGTGACCAGCAAACTAGAGGACATATACGTATCTATTCATGTTAGTACTTACTGATCCTAAAGCATAACTCAAGGCCGTCCTAATCATGTATGAATCTGCACACGCTAGGTCACATGTCATAACTGACACGTCTGTATCTTGACGCTATCTAACTTTCTTATAAAAAGGCAACTTGTCCGAGTGGTTAAGGAGAAAGATTAGAAATCTTTTGGGCTTTGCCCGCGCAGGTTCGAGTCCTGCAGTTGTCGTCAATTTTTTTTTACATCTTGTGAACATTTTTGTGGCTATATATAATTGCACAACCTTAGATTAAGGGTACAGGAAGGAAGGATAGTCAGGGCTAACAAGACTGACAACAATTAAACTTTCAATTGAGATACAACCAACAAATGATAGCTTTGAAGATTATTTTTAAGAATTTTCGTCGGAATTTAGTACAAGTTAAAAACAAAATGTTAAGCAAGTTATTTGAGGAGGACAGATGGACTACATATGCTTTGAAACAACTGCAACTCAAGAACATGAGTTAAGGTCAGAAAAGGTAGTTTAAAAAGTGAACAAGCAAAGGTAGTTATTAGAAAACTTTTGATGTCGTAGATTCAATATAAAGCAACCCCAATGTAACAACAACACTAAACTTTACGAGCTTATCAGAGATCAAAATCACCAAATAACGTTACATTAAAGATACCTAAAAAACAAGTTCCAAAATAGACTGAAGGAAAATGCTATGTGATTAATAGAATCTTTCTATTGGCTATTAATCGAACGGATTGTTCTAAGGCTGATTATTTGCTAATTAGATATCTATAAAAGATTAAGTGTGAAGGTGGATTTAACTTAGTTTATTCTAATGATATTTTCTTTGATGGCTCGTACTTAATTCCAGCTCCAAGTTCACATATCACATATTTTTCTTGGATCACGAAATGCGTTCCACTTTTCACTCTCTTTCCATTAATAGTTTGTTCGCAACTTCGTTGATGATAACTAGAATGTTCATCCAGTCAGTTAAGAAGTCTGTAATTATTATGTTTCAGTAAATAAGTTTTTCCAAATCTTAGGCTCAGTTTGATGCACCGTCCCTCGCCTAATAATCATGAGGGATATCTTTCTCGCTTCGATTGGTGACATCGGACAACGTCAGGTTACAGAAACCTTGACCCCACGAAAATGAAGTCTAACGTCTTATTGTAGCCCCACAAACCGAGCCTGAACATGTCAGTATAATAACAACTGAAGCAAGGGCTTCCTGACCTGTGAAAGTTTTTGCAACACTGTTACAGAATATAAAAATGTAACATGAATGAGGACCCTTTCTTGATCTGTTTTCCAACTGGAACTGCCCCAGATAAGAGTATAAATATCGACATAATATCTGATATTTATAATTGTACAGTATACAAAGATGTCTAAAGATATTGAAAGACAAGGATACGCTGTGGTTAAGGGATTCCTTACACCTGAAGAAGTGGAAATATATTTGGAGGCAGCAGACAAGGTTATTCAGTACGCACGCGATGGAAACTGGCCTGCAGTGAGAACCAGAGGTAAGCAGTTCCCGCCATGGCCTGAAAACTTCAGTCCTGATATTTGGGGAGTGTCTGGATTACTTCACCCTGACTTGAAGGAACTCTCTTATCCATTCCACGAAGTATACTCTAGTGATAAGATATTGGATGTATCGGCAGAAATCTTGGGGACCACCAAAGAAAACTTAAGTTTGGAGTTGTTCAACATGCTCATTAACCCATTAACTGACTTTGGTTTGGACTGGCACAGAGATACTATCAAACCAGATGTTCTGCCAGAAGAAGAAGCTGAAAAGTTAGCTGGAGCAAACGCTAAAGCAGGAACCCAATTCAACTTGGCATTGACACATGACTCTTGTTTGATAGTGGTTCCAGGATCCCACTGCAGAGTTCGTACAGCAGAAGAAAGAGAAAAGTTGGAAAAAGAGCCAATCTCTGGAGAGTTGATTGTGGAATTGCAGCCTGGTGACATTGTGTTTTACAACAACAACATCTTGCACAGAGCACAATACTCGGCTAAATCGAAGAGAGTGACTTTACATGGATCCTACGGTCACCAGAGCTACGGAAAGTACAGAGCAAAGGGAATTTTGCAACACGGAGTAGCATCTTGGTTGCCTCGCTTGGAACCAAGAACTCAAAACTTGGAATTATTAAAAGAGAAGTTGGTAACTTTGGCAAAAGAGTTTGAAGGTGTTGAAATTGGATACGCGTTGAATGGTTAGTATATTTGAAAACTGAATACGTATTTATGAACAATGAAATTTATCTGAATCGAATCTTATATCATGGGTAGTCATTAAAAATTGGAGAATCCAAGTGGTTTACTAGTGTAGATTCAATTATGAAGAAAATAACAATCGACAGAGTTTATAGTAGTCTCACTATAAACTTATTAACTTTGAAAGATGAGGCTTCTTTATTTGTGGAGCTTCTCACTTCACGTAATCGACCAAAATTCGTAGCAGAGAGATATTAGATGCTAAAACTCGTCAGCGGTTTCACTAACAAGCTCTTCGCTTGACTGGCACAAATTATATCTATGCTGTTTAGCTCTTTGTTTTCTTAATAACTTTGGTAGTTAAAGCTTCTGGAAAAAGGAACAAGAAGAGTCAAACAAGCTACTCTAGTACTACTCAATTTATGATCCTAGTGATTCGAACAAGCAAAATAACAAACTTTTTGTGAACAGTATTTAACAGTTCATATTTCATTTTAAGTCACCACGGGTTGTCGAGGATTAGCTCATGTAATGTAGACTTTGTATCTACAGTATCCATTTTGTTTAATCGTAAGTTCAAGCTTACTAGGTTTTTGGGCAACTTTGGTAAGGTTTTGAATTTGTTCTCCGAAAGGTCAAGATCTCTTAATCGGTCCAACTTTTCAACAGACACATGAGACAATCCGCAACCATTCAAACTTAGTTTCTCCAAGCTCAATGGAAAATTAGAGCCAACGTTATCAGAATAGGAACCCCAAAAGCCATTCGAACAGTAAAATTCCAATGTTCTTAAAGTGTTGGGGAATACAATGTCACTGGGAAATAACACATACCCTGTGCCCCCATAACTAAAGCTCTCAAGGGTAGCAGGTAGTTCGAGTATGGGGAGCTCAGGTTTACTGTGAGATAAACCAATATCTAAAACTTTCAAGGATTGAGGGAAAGATAATGGAACTTCATCTGCGTTACCATATAGTCTTAACTCTTTTAACAATGGTAATTTGTTTTCAAGAAAGGTTGCAGAATGTTCGCAAAAGTTAACAGCCAAGAATATGATCAGGGAAGGGAGTATGATCTTGGCATCTTCGTAGAAGACTGTGAATCTTTGTAAACTAGTCAAGTATGACAAATCAATGTCATTAACCATACAAGCGAAGATAGTTAATTCTCTCAAACTCAATGGTAGACGTTCCTTGAAGTCAGGTATACATGATAACTCTTCCAACGTTAGTGAAATCAACCCTTTTGGAAGTACAGAGAGGGTTTCAAATTCACAGCGCCACAAAGTTAGCCGTTTGACTTGCTCAGGTAAAGTATCACACGAAACGTACGATAGCACTAGATCAGTTACATGACTCCCGACCTTCGGTTCGATCCGCGAATACAAGTAGTGTAGATCATCTCCTCTAATTGAAACCCCAGCTATGTTGCTATACTTCTCGGTATACTCTAAATGTTCTTCAACGTCAACATGATATACGTCACACCCCAAATGATAAATCAGTTTGAATCTACAAACCAAGCCAGGAACGAGGCTATCTAGTTTCATCAATGTACTCCAATCATCAAAAGTACAGGATATAGGTTTGTAATTCTCCTTTCCTTTCAACACATCAGCAAACTTCTGAGGACTGGTAATTGTGTTCTTCAATGTAGGCTTTTCAAAACGAACTACTCCTATCTCCAAATTACCATATTTAGTATTAAAGGCTAGGTCATGAAGAAAAGGGTCTTCAGTTAAATACTTGACATCAATTGGACTCAAAAACCAAAAGATATGCTCAAGGATCTCTTCAGGGTATCTCTTTAACTGCTCAATCATACATTCAGTGTCACTGTTGGGTTGTAAATTAGAATAAATTGGGATTAGAAATTAGATTTTACAAAAACCTTCAATTGTTCCTGAATCTGAGATCAACACCCCACATTAATTTATAGCTTATTGCATGCGAGCTTCATAATATGACCTAATAAATAATGTACTTATTAGTTTACACATTGTTGGTGTGCAGCCCTTGTCACTAGCCCATAATATGTGGGGTCATAGCCTTACCTGGACCAAAAAAGAAAGCCCGACGCGGGATTCGAACCCGCAACCCTTTGATATCTTACCAATGTGGTTAAAAGTCAAAAGCTCTGCCGATTGAGCTAGCCAGGCTTTTCTTGAACGTGACAGTGACAAGCAACCGTCCAATGTTAAGTTAGAGGATCATAAATCTCGATTTTATCATTATTATCGAAAGCTTAGTCTTTCAAAAGCTATTTAAACTGGTACATAACGGTTAATGAATTTGGAAAGTACGATGTTATTGTCGTTGTTAAGAGAGCAATTATTAATCATCACTTTTATACAATTGTTGAATAAATACCAAGGAAACCTATTGAAGTCAAACTATTTCTATTTATGTTACAATACTTCAAAGCATTGAGTATTCGACATGGAACTTAACAGCACAGGCTACTGTCAACTTATTAACAGAGTTTCTGCATGAATTTAGAAAATTTTAGCGTCTACAATAATGGTATTCTCTGTAACAAACATCCAATACACTCCTCTAGTTATATTTTTAAAACGAAACCATGCTTCCTTAGAGTTATATCAATAGCCCTTGACTTATCCTTATTGAAAAATGTATATTGAAGTGTCTAATTGAGAATTAAATAACCTTAAATTTACCGACTTTTTGCAGCCATCAGGGAAAATTTCCCTTTCTCAATCCAATATATCCCTCAGGCGCATCTTCCACCTTTAACCAAGTATCTGGGAAATGCCCTCCCTCTATACCTTGGCTGCTCAATTCATTCCCCCACCAGTGGAGTTCGTGCAGTCCAATCAGCACAGTGAAAAATATGAGCAATGCACTGAAGGCGACACCTGCTGAGAGTGCCAGGGTTAAGATATAGTTATACTTCTCCCACCATAAAAGGTAGTTCTTCTTTATGCGATACATGAATAAGTATGACATGTAGAGTCCTGCAGTGTAGTACAGCAAATTGTATGGAGCGTATGTCAAAAAACCTCCAATAATGATTGTTGGTTGGAAGTACCTTGTAAGTTTGTGAGGTCCATTTTGTTTGAACCAGACGCAGGGAATCACAAGTAAGGCCCCAAGGAGGAAGCACCACTTGAGAACAGGATACATACCACTGAACACTTTGGCTGGTCCAATCTCTCCATATTGGATACTAGAGTAGAAAAAGGTGTTGGCACCAGGACAACTAAGTTTGTCTTTTTGATTGTGGGAGCAGATGTCTGGAATATTATCAATCTGCCAATTGGCAATCGCCAACGCAATTACGACACTAATCATCGTAGACAATAATTGGCCCCTAAATATAGCTCTTGGAGGTAGTTTTGCATAATGTGCTAGTTTTTGGTCCGTAATGTAGTTGCTTGCCTGACTGTCAATGTTATATCCAAAACTTTTCAAAGTTATCAATGCAATTCCGGAGTTTGGTATGGCATAGCCTACAATAAGCTCTACCAAGACGTTGAGACCGAATGAGAATCCAGTTACAGAGGCAATCGATGTGATGGGAATCAAAAAGACAAAGTTGATTGCAATTGTAAAGAAAATACCCCAAACCGGAGTTTCCAGTGGGTACAATATCACCGAGGCGAGTGCAAAACATGTACTCACAGCCAAGATCATAAGGAACCACCAATCTGGAACGTCGTCGTAATACGACATCATCTTACAATGAGGGTCTTCTGCATATTTACCGTAATGACTGCTTTTCGAGCTGCTAGGTTTGAACGAATCTGTTATCGTTTGGTACACGTTGATGAATGCGGATTTCATGGATGTCCACTCCACTATAAAGTTGTACAAGATCGCAAAGGGGTACAAAGCAAAGTAGGCACCGTAAAGTACCAAGTTTGCAGCTCCAAAGTACGGGGGTCCGACCTGCTGATATTTGGCATTATCAAACTGCAGATTTTCATTCAAGATGTCATGGACCTGGTAAATCTGTCCCTTGTTGTTGAACAACTTGTTTGAGTTTATTGGAAAGTAACCTGTCCATTTGTTGTTTGTGTAGTATACAATAAGAATACTTACAAAAGCAAGTATTGATCCCAAGTATTGGTTTGCGTACGTGTAGAAGGGCAAGGTCAAACATGCACCTGCATCAATGATATTCCAGTCAAACGATGGGAGGGGGTTGAGTCCTAAACCTGTTGTAGAGCCAGTAACATTAACCAAGTGGATCAGCAGTGGCAGAAACCATGTTGGCCAGTTGAATGTTGATAAGACCTTGAAAAAGTACGAAGGGATCCAGTTGTATATGAAGCTCGCAGCAAAAGCCACACAGAAAAAGGAGTATCGTGAGATGGTCCAACCATGAATTGATTGGGGTTTCGAAGAATCGTCGGTTCTCAATAAGGCTCTGTTCAATACAATCGTGGGTAATATGGTTGGCCAGATAGCTTTGCTGGGGTAAACGCACACCTTCTTCATGATGAGGGCGAATCCAAACCCTAAGAATTGCGTTGATATGGCAAGGAGGAATTGATAAGTCAACGTGACCCATTTCAATCCGTAGAATCGTTCCAATTTCATGACAAATATATTGTATACTACGTATGGAGTACCCAGAGAGCATGAATAAATGATGGTTGCAAGCATCATTTCTTTATATGTCCAAGGTCCATTGTTTAATTCAAACAGAAACAGACCTAACAGTATGCGTTTGTTGGGCATGAATCGTTCCCACAACTTTCCACTAGGAAGGAGAAGAATTTGGATAGTATGTGACGACAATCTGATCGATGGCATTCTATGAACAAAGAAATTGTTCACTATCGATCCAACTATAGTCCATGCTAGTCCAATTACATACACTCTAAAAGTTTCGACTGGAACTAATGGCTCATCATATGGATCAGTGATTGCTCGAATTTCAGGATAGGGTGAATGATAGTGAATGAGACAAGCCTCGAGTTTGACTTGCAATTCCCAGTCTTGGATCACCAAATAAGTTCTGTTTTTGAATTTGGAGTAATCTACCACGTCTTCCTTTTCAGTCTTTGAATCGTCTGTTGTTTCCTTCAAATCAGAGTTTGGAATCTGCAGAACCAACCTCTGGAGCAAGTCATAGTCTTCTTTCAAATAATTCACGTCTCCATTATGTTCTACCAATGTATCTCTTAAAATTTGGAGGGATTCAGGGATTTCTATGTTGGTTATTTTATCTATCATATAGTCGGCTTGACGCAGTGTTATGGGTTCCAACCCTTCACCCAGAAGGTATTCCTCATCACTTATAAGCCCAAGTCTGAGGTATATGAACAGTAACTGCTGCTGTGAGAGCTGCAGCGTGGTCTTAGACAGACTTTCTGTCGGAAATGCCGACAATTCTATGTATTCTGCCATAAACCGTTAAAGAAAAACGCTGTTGTTTTTCCCCATATTTTTAGATCGCTAAACATTATGGTGTAGTGAGAACTTAGTGAGAGTTTGTGAGAATAAATTACTGAGAAGGGGAAACCAAGAAGAGGAAGAAGAAGAAGAAAGCTTGAAGAATGCATGTGAACAAAGTGAAGTGTGTGAATAATGTGAAGGGTATAAGTAAATTATAAAATATCTCAATAACTAAATCAATATATCTGAAAGCTCGTTATTTTTGAACTTCTTACTGATGGATTCTACACACGTAACCACTAACCCCATTAACGTATCCATCCGTCCACACATTTAGTTTTCCACAAAAATACTTCACTGAACGAGTCATCGCTAACTCTGTTTCTATATCAATACGTACTAGAAGTGTTACGAAATTACACAATCAAAGTTAACGAAAATATTCCAACCATATCAAATAAACCCATTCAATAAGTCTCCCTACATCTGTAAAGTATCATCGTCTTTCCTCACCTCTCCTCTCACCAACAATCTCTGATCCCTTTAACGGGCCGCTATTTTCTTTTGCCTCGAATTTTTCACTTTTCAAATTTTTATGAATCATCATCCAAAACTCCATTCTCCAATAGTAACTCGCCCCGCGTTCAACGAGAATTTCTCTTATAAAAACATCAAATCTCTTGAGGAAATATTTCAGACACCCCACAAGATGATTAGAGCCCCGATTTCTCGTGTTGCTGTTGTGGCTAGACAGAGTGTCAGAAGTAGAACGTCCAGTTCTACTTCTGCTTTGGCTTACAAGACATTGCACCGTAACCAGAAGAGACCTCCATTACCAACGTTTGAGACTCCCAACTGGTCAGCAGATGCAGCTGTTTCGTCAATTTTGTATGAGACACCTATGCCATCGAAGGCACCAAAGAAGCAACATGTCCTCAACTGTTTGGTTCAGAACGAACCTGGTGTATTGAGTTCAGTTTCTGGAACTCTTGCTGCACGTGGATTCAACATTGACTCGCTTGTTGTCTGTAGCACTGAAGTCAAGGACTTGTCACGTATGACTATTGTCTTGACAGGGCAGGATGCCGTTGTCGAGCAGGCTCGTAGACAGGTGGAAGATATGGTTCCCGTTTATGCTGTGTTGGACTACACCAACACTCAGATCATCCAAAGAGAGTTGCTTCTTGCTAGAGTTTCTCTCTTGGGTCCTGAATACTTCCAGGAATTGATTGCCAGTCACAAATTCAACATCAGTGAGAGTGGTGCACTGATCCCAGACTTGGCTGCAACAGACTCTGCTTTCCACCCAAGTAACTTGGCTCCAAGTGAAGCCTTGAGACAAAAGCACAGCCACTTGGACCACATCTCTACCATTACCGAGAAGTTTGGTGGAAGAATTGTCGATATCTCAGACAGAAACGTCATTGTTGAGTTGAGTGCTAAGCTGTCGCGTGTTTCATCGTTTGTACAATTGTTGCATCCATTTGGAATCTTGGAAATTGCCAGATCCGGAATGATGGCATTACCAAGAACACCATTGACTGGAGCAGCTGAGGAAGAGGATGATGTTGTTAAGGCATCTGACATTGTTGATGCTTCACAATTACCACCAGGTTAATGAGGTTAGACTGAGAATAAGATTATGGAGATTGAGATATATAGGTGGAGTTTGAATAATAATTCTGTTTTAATATTGTTTGATGTAGAGGGATTAGGATTAGGATTAGGATTAGGATTTGGATTGGGGTTAGTGAAGTGTAGTGAAGATAAGGATTAAGAGAATGTATGAAGATGAAAAATTTGGAGAGATAGTAATATCTATAGATGGCATGAGACTTTGTTTGAGTGTGAATGTGTGAAGTAGAGAATGAGTGTGAATTTGAGAGTACAGGAACAGTAAGAATAAAGACAAGATAGCGAATGAATAAATAAAGTACCTGTAAAGAAAGTGTAAATTAAAGAATAAAAGAGTGAAGGAGAATATAAATTTATTCCGGGTCGTCAGTAAAAATCCCTCTTTACAATACAAGACCAATCCTGTTACTACCACCACTACTCCTATTAACAATCATAAGACTCTACAACAATCAGTAACCGAAAAAACAATCGACGTCTATCACCTCTGGATATAGTTAGTCATTAATAACCGAGTTGTCAATATATCAAGTAAGGTGGAAGCAAAGGTATAATTACGAGCATGGCCAAGAAACACATTTAAACCCGTGCATAGTCTAGTGCATGTCTAGCGCATCGTTCAACCTGATAAGAAAATTATATTCCAAATTAAGTACAACTTCTTAAAGGTTAATCAATTGGTTCTCCTTTATCAAATATATCATACCAAAGAAGGTTTCGAGAGTGTACAAGAATGGATAAATTAACCAACTAATAAGCTATTAGTAAGAAAAACTAAAGCAAAAGTGAACAACTAAAATGTATTGCACACCCATAAACTAGTAATATCACCCAGTATAAACTAAAAACAATACTCACCACCCAAAAAGTTGTTTCTCACTACGGCGATATGAGAGGGAATGAATAGAAAAAAAATCTCACCAATCCTGTCATCTTTGTGAATGTTATCAGTATTATTCTTCTTCAGGGTTGTAATTGATTGATTGTTCTTTGCGCCGAGATAGACTGCACGGCACTTTCGAGAAGACTAATGTGTCTCACTCCCCACACGCGAGATTGTAGTTATTAATTTAGTATATACCTCATGCCACAAGAAGCTGATCATTCTTCGTAATTAACTTTTGTGACTTTAGTGCGTAAGCACCACTTCGCCTTCATCTGAAATATCAACGTCACAATCTTAGTGGTCCACTGTCCCATTTTATGGTTTTATGCTGATTCCCCTGGCAAATGATATCCGCAAAGTTGTTGTGGTATATATATACATATATATATAACTTCTACACATTTAGTCGGGCTAACCCGTCTATCTCGTAAGGTACATCATGTACTTCATGTCGTCGTGTTTTCCTCAGCTTAAACTTACTTGGGAAGAGATTCTCACACCCTTTGTATTGTCACACCCATTTCCTATTCCTCTCCCTCTTCAATGGGTCATTTTTGCGTGCCACTGGGTTAATATTTTTATATTTATACTTTTAATGTCTCTGGCTATTAATATGGATTGGAAAAATCCTCTGAAATAAAAATCCTACAGGGGAATCCAGAGATTTACAAGATATGGATGGTTCCAAGAAGGAACATGAGGACATTTCGCTGACGTCTTCGCGATCTACTCATTCGCAAAATAGTTATCCTATTTATCCATATTATCAGGCCCAGGGTCATCCTCTGATGCCAGTTACTGGTCAACCTCCTCCTCCTCCACCACCATCACAACCTCAACCTAATCAACAACAACCTCAACCTCAACCTAATCAACAGCAGCAACCTACTGCCATGCAACAAACACCATCATTGGGCCAATCAGGACCCCCTCCAGCTAATACTGTGCCTATCCATCCCGCTGGATCACCCTATTATCAAGTCCCCCAAGGATATTATCCTCCAATGCATCATATTAGTCCTCCTCACCCAAACCAGCAGATTCCTCCAAACCAACAAAATCAACATATGCAACATGTACAACAACCTCTTCCGGTTCCTCATGCATCTTACCCTCACACTAATAACCTGCAGCCCCAACAACAACAACCCCAACAACAACCCCAACAGCCTCAAAATCAACAAGCATTACCACAACCTCAACAATCGATGAACAACTTACATTCCAGCCAACTGAGTGGTAGTCGTAACTTTATTACATACCCACGTAAAAGAGCTCTCACTGCATGTGATACTTGTCGTACTAAGAAGATCAAATGTGATAACATGAGACCAAAATGTGGTCTGTGCGCCAAAAACAGCAGTACTCAATGCCACTATCGCACAGATGACCTCCAAAGGGACTACGCCAGTTTTGACCCTGCTTCACTCAACATCATTTCAAAATTGGACCTGCTCATTAAAGACGTGAAGGAATTGAAAGAACGCGAAGAAAGCGCACCACCACCCCTGAAAATCCAAAGAACAGAACCTGATGTAGTATACAAAACCATCGAACCAACTAACTGGAACATGTCCTTGGAATCCATTTTCAAATGGCGCTACTTCACTCAAATACTTCAAATATCAATCCCAGAAGGTGCACAAGTGAAATCACAACTCGTAAAAGAATACAACAAATCTAACGTGATGTCTCCTAAACCACAACTGTTAGAATATAGATTCAAACTCTCCCAGCTTTTGGAATCACTTCTCAACAAAAGGTTTACTCACTTGATCAACTCCTTCTTTGTAAATTGCCACACTAAAGTTCCTGTGTTGGATCTGGTTAACTTTTTTGAACAACTTAGAGTATACAAGCTCTTTGTAAGATACGATCAAACCTTCCAGCTCAACCAGTTTTTGGAATTGTACAATCAAGGAATGGAAAAACTGCCACCTGAAGTTTACTTCAAAGTACTAGAATACAACAAGGTTGATGATAGTCCGATCCTTAGGAAAGCACTCAAGAAGTTTTGTAAACTGATTCCGCTTATCGTCATGAAATGTGCGTTGGGAGCTTTCTCAACATCAGTACAATTAGAGAATTTATCGACATTCAGTAATTCTCTTGAAGAGCGCAGTTCGATTGCAATTGGTGCCTTTTCAGACCCAGGTGCTCTCAAAGGATTCGAATTGCTGGAAGATAGACTCGAGATATCTTACGAATTACTAAAGTATGCTAAATTGTTAGCCAATTCGTATCCATCCACATTAAAGCAGAACTCGTTGCGTACTGTCACATTCAAGCTTCTTGAGAGTCAATTCTACTTAAATTCTCTTTCGCCATTGGTAGCATACGAGAGCATAGTAAGTGCATGCCAATCCATGATGTACTACTTGGAGATGCGAAAGTCGCCTAATCCATACAACAATGAACAGCATATACTAAAGCAAGCCAAGAAAGAGATTGTGGATAGATTGTTTTGGACGGTACTAAAGTTGGAGTGCGAGCTCCGTGTAGAGTTGCTGCCGCATGTACCTGTCCTGGGGATCACCAGCGTAACCCCACCAACACCATTTCCCAAAAGTGCTGATTTCATTCCTCCAGAAACACCTAATAGAGACAACAGTGAATATAGTTTGAAGTTAGCATCCAAGTACTACGATGAGTTCTCGTGGTACTACTTTTTGACGGAGATCGCAGTGCGAAAGGTCGACAACAACTTGTTTGACGAGTTGTACCTGACCACCAAAGAAGGCGAATGGGATACACTACAATTTGCACATCATCTGATCTGGACAGTATTTGTAAAATACTTGAACCAGTACAACGGTATAATCAACTCGCTCAGTCCTCGGATCAGAAACTTTGTTTTACAAGAAGACAATGTAGACCAGATATATTGGCGTTTGAAGAAAAGACGATCTCTGAAACAACTCGACGACCCATCACTTTTGGTAGACCCTGCGTACATGGATGAGTTTTTGGTGAACGATGACTTACTCTTGAGAGCTCAATCGGAACTGGTAATGTACATCAAGACTCGAATTCTCACATCAAAGTTAATTTTATTCCGACCCATCATATATCTTATTCTTGAGGACAAGATTGAGTTTATGGAGTTGCTTAACGCAGCAATTTCGGTACTCAAGAACGAGGGTAATGATAATAATGCATTATTTGAGTCTCCCGACTCAGTAACAGACAACTCATCAAGTAACCCAGACACGGAAGCAGATCCTGGGATTGACTATTACAATTTAATGAACGCGCGAATGTACTATCAGAAGCAATTCCCTGATGAGAACTTTACTAGCTTCATCCAGTACAAGTACGAGAGAACCAAGCTGGTGAACTCTGGACAAAACGACTTTGACGAGCAGAATGACTTCACTCTTCTCGACATGCCTCAGGTGCGGATGCGAGTCCTTAAGGTATTTATCCAACACTTGATTGCAACCCCCAAGTTGTTGATGCCAAAATTGGGTGCTCATAGACACCCAGGACTGTGGTACTACTTGCGAAATCTTTTTGTGGGGAACATGTATCAGTTCATGCTCTCCACTAAGATCAATCAGATGTTTACAGCCGCCATGCAGGACGAGCGATTACTGGCTGAATTGACCCCATTGAGTGGGATGATAGAGATGTTGATGCCAAAGCAAGGAATGATTGCGCTGTTTGAGCATTCCATGATGTTGTATCTGTACTGGAAAGAAGAGAGTCCTGACTGTGCAATTTATCACAAGTATACTAAACGTTGTTTAGAGTTGTTGATAAGTTAATTAGTTAAAAGTTAATATTTAGAATTGATTGCTATTTTAAAAGCATGGTGTAGAGTCACTCTGAATATGGTAAGGAGTTGACTATTTAATCTTAAAGTGTAAAAGAACGAAGGATGTTTCATCTGCCAACTTACAGTTATGAATAGTTGCTGCTTCCGGTAGTATACGTGTCTGTTCCATAGTTGTTTGAACATTGTTATCCTTTTCATGCATGGTGGTTAAACAGTTCGAAGTTGCATGAGCTAATTTGCGGTGGGCCTAACGGTTTTTATTGGTCTCACGACCAGTAACCCAATGTAGTTGACGAAAGAAATACCTGAGTTGCTAGCCTTAGCTGGAAATATCGTTTTGATTTGAGGTACGGAGAAGCTTAGACTTTATGCTGTCCAGAAGGGTGAGAAAATTAGGAAGGGATCTAAGCAAAAATAGACGGGAAGTGTAATTTTAGAAACTACTAGTGTCAACTCCATACAAAATAGAAGGATTTGAACGCACCACAGTCTCTTGACTCCTCTGTTTGCAAGTTAGATTCATTAAACGGTCCATGGAAACGGTGTGGGGCTGAAAAATAAATGAGTTCACGTCAATTATACAATTTGCAGCCATTTGAGTTGATCTCCGTCCTCGGAGATTACAAAAAACAATATAAAAGCGAGTGTGTTCCATACCAAAAACCATGATGGATTTGTTGAATGGCGACTATGAGATTAAGGAACAGGATCGGTTTTTGCCTATAGCTAATGGTGTGTAATTTGAAGTGGCTAACGGACATGTTATAGTCATGATCGTGATGAAATTTTTGATACGGTGAGTGTTGAGTACAAAGCAGGTTATAAAGAGAGAGAGAGAGAGAAAGAATATTAGGTTCCTAATTGATTGAGTATATGATCTGCATTGTCCAACTAACAGCTGGTGAAATTTAGTTCGAAGAGTACTAACCTATTAGTTGGACGAGTTATGAAGCTGGCCCTTCCAGTTCATGCAAAACTTTCGAAGGAGTCAAAGGAATGTATACAGGAGTGTGTTTCGGAGTTCATTTCGTTTGTGACTAGTGAAGCCGTGGACAGGTGTACGCTTGAGAAGCGCAAAACTTTAAACGGAGAAGATATCCTCTGGTCAATGTATACCCTTGGGTTTGAAAATTATGCCGAGACATTAAAAATTTACCTTGCCAAATACAGAGAATTTGAGCAGATTGAGGCAGCTCGCAGGCCGAGAAGAAGGAGAAACAATAAAGACGATGAGGATGATGAAGAAGATGATGATGAGGATGATGAGAGTGTTTAAAAGTAATAAATTTATGAATTGTTCCTATTGTAGAAACATCTAATTATACCTAAAAAGGTTAAATTATCAGTTGGTTGTGAGGTGGTGGGACAATTTGGTGAAAAGTCTGTCAAAGGATTTTGTGAGTTAATGGCAACGGTACAGGGGAAATGTGTGGAGTGAAGATTTACTAAAGAATTTTTCAATGTTATAAGATCTGCTATGATTAGCCAAGGTCGTACTTGAATGGTACTTTTATTGTATTTGATCGTTCTTGGTGAAACTTGATTGTAGTTGATCGTACACGATCTCGTCTGTTTATACCAATTGATTGTAGTTTTTCTCCTCCTTCAAAAAAGTATCCTAATCAACAATCAATCTGTCATTTTCAGCTTGCATAGTTACCAATATAGTACATGAACAATAGTCCTTTAACTTCTTCCAAGGATTTTAATGCACAGCAACCTCTTTGTGGTTTGCATGACAATCCTAACGTATATTTTTGTGGTGTTGATTCTTTGATAATTCAAGGGTGTGTTGATACTTGATTGTTTGGTATGAAATTGCACTTTGGTAGTAATGAGCAATGAGCAACGAGCAATAAGAATTGAGCAATGATTAAGACTATTTATATATTAAAAGTATTAATGATAAAGCTATCTCATCTATAAAATATAAACAGTATACTCGATTTATATCTCATTTATGTAATTGGTATACTCATACACTTCATTTATATTATTGTTGCTTATACTTATACATCACTAACAAAAAAAATTACTTACTATCTCAGTAATTATCAAACACTCAATAATCTCTAGTTTATATTCTAACCATAATTCTATTCTATATACCTACAGTTTCTATTATATCTCGCTTATATTAATCATGAATCATTCACCATTCATCGTTCATCATCCTACATTGTTCATTCTTATCCACCCACTCTAAATTCTACATTCTTCATACTTTACACTTCTCACGAATATGAAACACATTTTGATCATCTCATTCTATCTTGATCCATTCTCTCTTATTCTTGCACTTTATTTCTTCTAGGCGTAACATCTAAATTTGAATCTCTATTATTCATCACTTACATATAATCATTTCCATGTATTAATACAATATATATCATCATATTAGATCACCTTCATCAAACAACTCACTCATAATTATTCACTCAAATCACTCAATCTTCATCATCACCATCATCATCATCCACACATCAATCCCCCAACCCTCACACCCTCTCCCAAACACCCCTTTTCTCCTTTTCAACGATCGCAACTTATTCACATTCCCCTCTGTGTTCCCGCACAATCGTGTATGCCATTTGTCTCACACTGAAATTTACCCCCGTATGCACAACCCTAACCTTGTGCTGAGCATTCAGTCTCTCATCGCCCCCTCCATCTCTTCAATTTCATCGTCCCCAACCTTTTTGTTTATTCTCAATTCTGTATTTTCGCGTTCCTCATCCATTCTACTATTTACTCCGATCCACTAACCCTTCTTCACTACTCCCCTTAACTTCATTAGACCTCATCCCCCTCAACACTCCAACTCCCCCAGCCCTCACATTCCTACCACGCGATTTTTTCCCTTTGTGACCCCCACCTCCTTCCAAAAATAAAAAAACACATTTTTTTTGGCAGGGAATCTCAGAAAAATCTGAGGAAATTGGGGATAAAGGTCAGACAACCACCACAACGCTTTTCACAAGCATTCATATTCACACACATACCGTAGGGAAAGAGAAGCCCATTGACCCATAGTATACGAGCAGTCGAGATACAGAGATCGAGAGAGTAAAAGCGAAAGAAAAAAAACCACGGTAATTTTTTTATATAGTATAGTCAATTTTATTTGGCAACGATGAAGTCCTTTAGAAGAAGCAAAAGGCAATCCAACGCTTCCGGGTCTCCTAAGCATTCGATTCGAGTTGATTCCGGGAGTCCTACTACTGAGATTGATCCTATTTTGAGGTCTCCGAAGAAGGTGATCAAAGCTCTTTATGACTACGAACCTCAAGGACCTGGAGAATTGAAATTCAGCAAGGGTGACTTTTTCCATGTTATAAATGATGACGAGGATGATGAGAATGGTGACAATGCCAACGGTTGGTACGAAGCCACCAATCCAATGACAAGTGCCCGTGGTATGGTTCCAATCACTTACTTTGAAGTATTTGGACGCTCACGGCCCGTGGCTCCGTCAGGCGCAACTATAATCCATCTGCTGGGTGCAGCACAATTGCACAACAGCCACAATGGTAGCACCTCAACGGCAAGCAGCAGCAGTGTATCCGATTCGAAACACCGGAACTCAAACCAGACTCTTTATGCGGTGACACTCTATGGATTCAAAGCAGAACGTGACGATGAGCTCGATATTTCACCCGGTGAAAACTTGATTATCTGTGCTCACCATGACTATGAATGGTTTATAGCCAAACCTATCAATAGGTTAGGTGGCCCAGGTTTAGTACCTGTGCTGTATGTAAAGATCATTGACTTGCACAATCCATCCATAACTCATGACTTGGATAGTGAAATGTCCTCGGAGGAAATTGTACGTACTATCGATTCCTTTAAAATACCCACCGTTGAACAGTGGAAAGACCAAACCGCACGTTACCAAGCCCTGACCATTCCTCTAGGATCAATTACCAACCAAACTCCGCCAGCAGTTCTGTCAACATCACAATTTTTCGACCTCAATGGCCACGGACAATCAAACAGATCATCTCTCCTGCTGTCAAACACAACCATCTTAGAAGCAGGAGTCGAATCTTACCAATTGGACCACGGCCGTTACCAGTACTTGGTGATTGCACGTTTATCAAACGGCAAGGTACGGTACTTGTACAGATACTACCAAGACTTCTACGACATGCAAGTTCGCTTACTTGAATTGTACCCATACGAAGCAGGCAAGATCGAAAACCTGCGCAGAATCATCCCCCTGATCCCAGGACCATTGATTAACGTAAATGACAACATCCTGAAATTGAGACGTGAAAAGTTGGACTACTACTTACGCAACTTGATTGCATTGCCAACACATATCCTGCGCTCAGAAGAAGTTTTACGACTCTTTGAAGTCTTGGATAACGGATTCGACAAGGAATTTATAGATGAGGGGTCTGTCAAGAGAGTACTGAAACCAATCAGCCAACAATCAAACTATCAACAAGACAGACTATCACAATACCTGGGCCATCATGCAACCAATCCCAACGCAAGGTTATCGTCCAACGAATCTGTAAATAACACACAGCCAAGATCAAGGCTGCTGTCGACGGACAACACCGTGAATGCAATGACAGGACTCTCCGAAAAGGTGTCCAAGGTAAAGGTGAAATTCTTCTACGATGATGACATCTTTGCGTTATTACTTCCAACGAACTTACGACTCCAAGACTTGAAGACCAAATTGCACAAGAGACTTAATTTGGATGACGAAGAATCTACCCTCGACTCAAACGCAGCCCTGAACCTGATTCAACTCTTCTTGAAGAACGACTACGACGACTTTGTAGCGGAAAACGATATTGCTGAGAATAGTAGATTCAACGAAATCCACCAGTTAAAGTTGAAGGAGTTTGAAGTAGATAATGAGGATAAATTCCACGAGATTTTGTTTGACAAGTGCAAGTTGGTAATTCTTGTTTAAGCATTTCTAATATCTTTCAAAATCAGATCGATATGATATAAAAATGGGTATCCGGTGTTGACAACATTAAAATTGAGGATCTTATATGGAAAAGTTTCAAATTCTTCATGATGATTCAGAATGAATACTAAAACTAGAAACATATTTCCGGCCTCCACTCAATCCACTACACCACGACTTTCGTGAAGATGAATACAAAGAATATTAGAAAAGGCATACTATAAATACAATCGAGTATTGCCGGGTTAAGTAATGACCCAATTCCATTCGAGAATTCCAAAATGTACTACACACAGTTCAATACAGTGCAATGACCAAACCGAATCTAACTCCTGCTGGAGCCACCGAAAGAATACGATGAGTACAACCACTTTAAATGTGCCAAGAGCGCACCACCACCACAACCACCACCACAACCACCACCACTCTCTAAACGACGCCATGTGCGCACCACCACTCTGAATGCCAATTTGCGCACTACCACACTCTAAACAACGCAACGAGCGTGCCTACCACTCTAAAACTCCATCGAGAGTCCGCCAGCGAACTTACAAGAAACTAAACCACCCACACAGCAACGCCATTTGATGCCCTAATCCCACCTTCATTGAGTTACAATTGAAGAGCTATGATTGATGATCCCTTTTATTTATTAACGTACCTATTTCTCTACTTTATCTTTTTTTTTGGTTCAGTATAAACTTGTATTATAAGTCTCCTTTTAAGTATTGATTCTTTACGCCATTGTTCTGGTTTTTCTAATAGATGAATTCAAGCGTAAGTTTATTATAGTGTAGGGTAGAGAAGATCTGTGTCGTTGCAATAAATACTGGGGTAGATTGGAGGTACCATTCGTGGTTTGAACCAAGCATTTTTGATAAGGAAAAACAATCAAACTAAAGTGATATAGTGGGCCTTGCGTACAAGAATGCTGCAAGCTCGTGGCTGGTTTGGGGCTATAAGCAACAAGATATCCTCAGTATGGAATAGAAGAAGAGGTCTAGAGGAAAGAGCGGAGAGTGGAGTTTCAAATGAAGGAGTAGCATTGGGTTCAAGTGAATCACAAAGTGATAGCCCATCTCAGATGGCTGACCAGCTGTCAAATGGATTGGAGGATACTCAATCGGCCAGCAATGTTGCTAGGGGTATTGTAATTGCAGCAGTTGATATCCAGTCAACACCAGAACAATCTGGAAATCAAGAAGTGTCATTGATCCAACCTTCAAAAAATACACCTGTGCTATCACAACAGAAGACTAAGCCAAAGAAGAAACAGAGGAGACCACGCTTCTTGGATTTTCCAATGGATAACCCATACTTAAAAGCTTCTGATCTGAATAATGCAGCAAGTGATATTATGGAGAATTTGGAGAATATGAATATCATTCAACCCTTGGAGAGGGTACAAATCAAACAAGAACCTACAAAATCGAGTGGTAGAAAGAAACGACCGCCTGTACAAGTTAATTCATACACGACTGCTTACTACATCTCGAGTGATTCAAGTTCACCTAATGCGTCACCCAAACTATCTTCTAAATCAGGGTTCCTAGATGAAGCCTCAGTGCTAAAGTTGGAGAAGATTCAACAAAACCAACTTCTGAAATTGAAGTCTTATTCTCAAGTAGAACCTAGAAACGGACAAGATGGTATAAGTACTGAACTGACAAGGAAAACTGACCATCTTAGTAGAAATGTTGATGATAATGAAATGAATTATAAAGACCACAGTGAAGACAAAGCCCATGAAAGTAAAGTTGAACCAGCTAACATTGTCAATTCTTTAGTCACATCACAGTCGTCAGAGAAATTGTATCAAGAAGATGGTGAAGAAGAAGAAGAGCTCAATCAAGAACCTAATCAGGAAAGCATATACAACAAAGAACGTACTAATTCTGAAGGTTATCTTCCAATGGACTCCTTTACTCCTACATCTTCTCAAGAAGATTTGAGTTCACAGAATTCTCTTGACATAAAAGAGGTTGAAGAAAAGCCAACTATTCAAGTTGTAAACTCTCCAATTAAAGTTGCCAACAAAAGCAAAACTCAAGTAGAAGGGACTAAGGAAATACTATCGAGCGGAACAACTGAGGTGGAGATTATCAAGGTTAAAAGAAAGAAAAGAGCCTTCATACGACGGTCTAAAGTGATTGTGAACCAAAAAATCAGGAAAGTGGTACCTATAGAAAGCGAGGAGGAAATGGAAGCTCACAGAGCTGTAAAAGGAAGTATAAATTTTCCAATTGACTTGGAGGGGGATAATGAGGGAGTCGAATATCATTCTACTGAAGAAGATTCAGAGACACAAATTACAGGTAAAGAAATAGGACAAGGAAGCAAAGACCAGAATGCAAAAGATGGAGAGGGAAAAGACAGAGAAAAGAAGGAGAAAGAAAAACAGCATATGGAGAAACAAAACAAAGCACCAGAAAAGTCTATAGAAAAGGCGTCAGAAATTGAAGAACAAAACTCAAGAGTCCCTCATGAAGAAATAGAAGATAAAATCACTAAAAACTTAATTGATACTAGCATTCAGGTTCCTTTGAATCTTGCTACATCTCAGCATATGCAAAACGATCAAAAACGACCCCAATTGAAAATCCTCTATTTATTGAATGCAGACCAGCCACCTTCACCACCAGCTGAATCTGAAACACAAGCAGATAACCCCAGAGAGATAGTATTTGAAATCCCATCAAAAGTGGTCATTGCGCCGAGAGAACCCGAAACTACTCAACAAATAGTTGGACTCAAACGTAAAACAAGAAACCAAAAGAGAAAAGATGGTAAGAGAAGGAAACAGGACAGAGAAAATTTGAAAGTGTTGTCTGAGTCCACCGTTCAAACCGGCTCTATATCTCCAAGAAGGTCGCGGCGATTAGTTGAACTCAAAACAAAGAGTCAGGTATTATCTGAGGTCGAAATAGGTAGTCGCTCAAGAACACTGGCTGGCTCAAACGATGTGAACCCCAAAGATTACAGCATTTCGGATGACCTGAACGTCTCTGAGTCAGAGTAGATAATTCTTGGACTAAAAACAGATAGAAGGGATGTTTAGAAAACATACAACTTTGAATTTGAACCCCCTAACGTGCATTCAGTTTTATAGGATTTACAAAGTAATTACTAAAACTTCTATGAAATTATAATACTTCTAAATTATTTGATAAAAATTCACCACGTTTTTTTGCAGCCATTGATTTTCGGAGTTTTGGGTGAGAAGAAGATAGAGAGAGAGAGGATGTTAATATATTCAAGCTTTACTTTGATAGTTATATAATTATCATGATGGTTAAGTAGAGTTGATCTTATTTTAATTCTCTTATTTTGTTGTTTAACTTTGATAACTATTGTTTATGAATATTGTGCTATCTATAGCTGATCTTTAGTATCTACCAGGTATAATATAGTAATGGACTAACTGAATAGAGTCAGCATCTAAGACTTGAATATTATAAGTTATCTATAAAACTAACCCTAGCTACTTCGTCTAAAGGATATACTTGCTATCCTCTTTTTACGTTTGTTACTCTAAATAGTAACCTACTGTCTTATCTCTGTGCATTCTCTCAAATGCCACAGTAGAAAGTATAAGTATATTAGGTAAAGTTATATTAAAGTTTTGCTTCAGACGACTGTAACGACCTAAACCATTCAACTATTCTAGTCAAAAGTACTTCACACTCATTTCTTCTCTTGACTCCTTCGAATCCCCTCCTGTACCTTTGTTGCGTCCGAAAATGATACCGAATTGCATTACGCAATTTTAAATATGTAATCAAACACAGTTTTCAATCAAAAGATTTAAGAACTACAGACACAATGATTTCTCCAAAGTACGCTTCTACTCATTACTTTTATCGTCCATCTCAATTGATTTCAGGTGGGACCGTTGCTCCTCATACCATTAACTTGTATTTGGATTACAACTGCCCCTTCAGTGCAAAGATCTACAGCAAACTCCACCAACAAGTTATCCCTCAGTTGAACAAGAAACATCCTAACAAGTTCCAGTTTGTGTTTGTTAATGTTGTTCAGCCATGGCACACGAATTCCAACTTACTTCATGAATTTTCACTTGCCGTGGCTAAGTTGTACTCTACTAAGGAGGATGGTAATGATCAGTTCTGGAAGTTCTCTCAAGTTTTATTTGACAACAAGGAGCATTTTTATGATACTTCTAACATCAATTTAACCAGAAACCAAATCTACGAGCAAATCTACCAAGTATTGGAACCACACTTCAAGTTACCTGAAAAGAAAGCTATTTTGGATCAACTACTTATCCCTACTGATGCTACTGAACCAAGCAATGGTGGTAACGCTGTAACTGTTGACTTAAAGTACTTCACCAAGTATCACAGAAAGGCTGGTGTTCATGTTACTCCAACCGTCAGTGTAGATGGGGTTATCGACGACTCTATTCTGAGTGGAGCTGAGGTTCTGGCTTTGGTTGAGAAGTTTAGTTCATATTTGTAAGATGTCTATTGATTACGATATCTCTCATCTTTTGATTACTATCTCTGTCTAGGTGTTGGCGACTACTATTTTGCCTTATTTAGCTCTACAATTCAATAATTCAATGATACTTTTGTAACTTTCGCCTATTAATATTCAAGTATAAAACTCAATACGTGTTGTTCTATGTAGCGTCCTCATCATCGGACTCATCTTCTAATCCACCAGCTTCAACGGAAATGATATTTTCACCAACATCACCTCTGTACTTTCTTGCAATTCTCGATGCACGGCCTGCGTTCTTAGCCTCTGTTTTAGCTCTGGTTTGTAAATCTTTCAATTCGTCACGGAAAGTACTACGTACAGAACCGTTTGTGAATGTATCCCATAACTTCAATGATCCACTGACACCTCCTACTGTCAAGTTTCCTGCTACCTCGATGTCTCCTGCAAAGCTTGATGTCAAAACGTTACCTACACCAAAGTCACGCGATAACACCATCGATGGGCCACCAGTGGTGTTTGCTGATTTCCACATCTTAACCACCTTCTCTCCCATAGCACTTGTTACAATCATACCTGGAATGTGTGCATTCACGTTCAAGGACGAGATTCCAGCGTCGTGTGCGTGCAAGGTCCAAACTGGCTTAGTTTCGTTTCTGATATCGAAACAGTAGATGTTACCGTTATCGGTACCTGCGTAGAAAGTTTCTGGTGACTGTTCACCTGCCCAGACAACGTTCTCGACTTCTTCACCGCTGGCAACCTTATAGTTCTTAGACATTTCAGCAGCGTTTTCGATTCTAACATCGGAAACAGCTGCTGTGCTGTCGTAACCACCAGTAAGTAAGATAGAAGATTCGAGCTGGTGCCATTGCGACAGGGAAACAGTTTTGTTCTTGTGGATCTCGTTCAATGATCTCACAGCAGTTCCTTGTGTCAAGTCCCATAACTTCACTGTGTGATCGGCACTGGTCGAAGCCAAAACTGATCTGTGAATTCTGTTGTGAGTTAACGAAAGAACTGCGTCTGTGTGGTGTGTTGTTACATGAGTGGACTTGCTCTTTTTCTTCTTGTTCTTCTTTTTCATTCCTGGCATCGAGTTGGAGTCTGGTTCTCCCAAGATCATGTCTGGGAATGCTTTATCCATGCAATCCAAGTTCCATATTTCGATTTGTGGGTCGAATGTTCCGATGGCTGCAAAATTGGCTGCCTCAGTGTTGACACTTCCTGGCTTGTAGTTGACCCATTCGACGCACAAGGGAAATGCTGGAAGCATAATGTCGTGGTGAACGTATAAGTTTGATTCTCTTACGAGACCCTTTGCTACATCTGCGTCTAATTTATCTTCTTCTTCTTCTTTAGATCCTTCTGGTGCTCCAGCCCCATCATCGTATACGTAAACATCCAAGTATGAGATATCATCTTCAGTTCTAGTGGCCAATACCAAACTGTCTGTTGGATATATTTGCAATTCCAGCTTTTCTTCTTGCTGGTCAGCATCAGTTGGTAAAGACAAGTAAGGGTCTCCCTCTTCATTCTGATGGAATTTAACGTCATTAGACAAACCTGGGAACATACTGACATCTTCTCCTTCACTATCCTCGGCCAGTCCTACATCCACGTCGTCATCATAAGATTCCAAATTGTAAGCCTTCATATCATCATCAACTTCAATTTGGTCCTTTAAGTTACGTGACTGCAGCAGTTCTTCCTCTTCGGCTGCTTCCAAGTCTTCTTGAGCATCGCTCAACTTCAACTTAGCCATGGCATTAATTCTGTCCATTTCCTCATCATTCAATTCATACTGCTCAGGAAATTCAGCAGCAAAACCTCTTGGAACCCATGTACTTGATGAAATCATGGTGCTTTAAAGTTGAGATGAGTTCTAAAAATTTGTGAAAAATTCATGAAGACTTTATTGTTGATTATGTAATTATTTATGAAATATTAAGTGCTGATTATGTAAGTTTTGAGATGGGCATCTTATACATTAAGTGTTGAATGAAAGCTCTTCGATAGATATGTGGAGTTAAGGACTCATTGAAGTTATCAGTTATACACCATATCACTTCCAAGTTATTGGAAATTGATATTTACAATTTTATGTTTAAACAATATTGTGTCAATTCATTGTATCAATCGATATAAACTTCTCCACAAGTGAACTGATTTGACCCATCAGTACAATTGTCGTACACTTGCCTCACTTACAATAATACAACACCCACTCCACTAGTGGTATCTTCCAAAATCTCCTTTGTCTCCTTGTCAACTCCACTCTCCAATGGCCATGCCTTATAGTTGAACAAGTAAAAGTTGAGGAACCCATCACCAGCACCAAACTTCAAGTCTTTGATAAAGTACAGGTTATCTTGTGATGTTAAACAGTTGAAAACATCAACTCCAAACTTCTTAGATGATACCAAAGCATCTTTCATCAATCCTCCTAATCTCTTCTTCAAAGTTGGTTCTTCTGCATCGGTCGCATAGTAAAACAAGTAGGCAATTCCCAATTCATTGTGTTGATCGTTACCCAACACGGTGAATGGAAGCAAGTAGTAGCTGAAGAAATCAGTAATCTTACCTTCTTTCTCTACAACATATGTCTTAATAACTTCTGTGTTACCTCTCAACCAATGTTCCAACTCTTCTTTGTTGAATACTTGAATCATTCCAAACTTCTTCTGGTACTCATTCAAAAGATCATATACTTGGTCAATGTCATCCTTAGTCATTTCACGTAACCCTGGAGTCAGAGTTGCATTAGGTAAAGTGTATTGGGCAACCATTGACAGTTTGGATTCTGTTTCTGGTAATGAGGAGAACCCCACATCGTATAATTTAGACCAATTGATAGGTCTGTGTGTGTATCTACACAGGGCCACTGGTGATGGCAATACCACACCAGCAGTATACAATGCGTGCCAGATATCAGTTCTGTTGACCCTACGTGTGATCTCCTTAATCAATATTGGGGCCAATCTCTTAGATCTCAACTTCTTATGAATACACAAAAAGTTGATCTCAACCGAGGGTAACACAGCACCTGACTTATTCAACTTCAACTTCAATGGAATTGCTGAGATGAAAGCCACCAATTTGCCTGTAGTCTTGACACGCACACCCACATACCAATCATGACGCCATCCAGGAGGTTTCAAAGCCCATGTCAAAAACTCATGTGAATACTTAAATCTAAAGGTGGCATCTTGGTCTTCAACATAATGTTCATACAACAACTGGTATACTTCTTCCAACTTATCCTTATCTTCAATGTCTATAGTACTCCACTCAAATTCACCCAATAATGGAAGTGGATCTGCTGGAATGTCACTGGGCTTCTTAGTAGCATCAATTGGTCCCTCGGAATCGATCTTCGAATCCAAGCTTGGAACTGGTTGAGTGTTCCAAAACTTATAGTCCTTCATTTGTTTCTGCTGAGTCTCATTGAGCTTGGCACCCAGTGAGAGCAACTTCAAGATCTCCTCTATCGAAGCAGGCAAATCCTTCTTGTCTGACATATCTTTCAGTTGGTACAAGTTCGTGTTGAATTTTTTTTATGGCCACTTTTTTCTCCATACTTCAAAGATGGTGCTTAAGAATGGCAAATGGGACCGTAAGGCCAAGTATAAGTATATGAAGAAGCATGGGATTCTTCCTGTCAAAGAGGTGGAGACGGTACCACAGCCCAAGTGGTCTTCAAAGAGAAAAGATGTAGATGACAACAAGGTTGTATTGGAAGATTCAGATGAATGGGATTCAGATGCAGATGATGCATTGCTTAACCACTTCTACCCTCAGCTAGGAGAAGAAGACGAGTTAAGTCGAGATCAAAAGATTAAAATCAAGAAGCAGATTCTAGCACAGATCGAGAACGAAGGGTTGGAAAAAGATGTGGGTGAAGATGAAGAAGGCGGTGAGGATGGAGGTGAGGAAACAGAAGAGATTGATGGGATTTACTTGGGAACTGAGCCACCACCTCCTCCACCTCCAGGAGCTCCCAAGTTAACCCTTGATGAAATCATTGCCAATGCTAGTCAGAACTCTAAGAAACTGCGTAAACTCTTGAGCAACAAGATGTCAGACAACTTTTTGGAAGAGTACGGGTTGGGAAACTATGCTGACTTGATTAAGAAGAATGACGACTACAATGACATGTACTATGCGAAACAAAAGACACGTAACTTGAATGAAATATCTGCAGAAGAACTCGAAGGGTTCGTGGTGGGGAAATCGACTTTGGCTGGCCCGGCAAGATCTCACCAGTTGCAAGACTTGGATGAAGAAGAAATAAAAGCTAATGAGGAAAGAAAGGTCAAAGCTGATCAGCAAAGGTTGTTCAATCAAATCAAAAATAAATTCGATAGACCTGAACAGAAATCTAAGATATTGGAAATTGATAACTTCAAAGATACTGATTTGTTGAATGGAAAAATTGCTACGCTGAGAGATGCACGTTTAGAGATAACGGATGAAGAATTCAACGATGACTTGAGTATTCTCTTGGGTAGTAAAATAGAAGCTTCTAAGGAAAAGGAAGCAGATATAGATGATGTGGATAAGTTAATAGCTAACGTTTCAATTGGCAATTCTGAAAAGAAGAACGAAAAGAAGGTGTTGAAGAAGCCAAATAGTTCATTCTTAGATGATTTATTAGGATGATTGTTGATAGAAATGACTTGATAGTGCAGAGATTTTCTGCTAATAATTAGTACTAGTTGCTGACTGAGATCAATATTTGACAAAACAGTAATTAAATGCCCAGCCATTGAAGAATAGTCAGATTTAGGGTTAGAATGTACAATTACAGTCATTATTCATGTACAATTTACATCAATTTTGTATTAATATAAACATTACATTTGGGTGCAAAATATTTAGAAAACGTACCTTCAGAATTAATACAGCAGAAGCTAATCTTCAATGTATGGAATAACGTAAATGGATCTCTCAATCAGATGATGTCCTCAATCAAGCATGGCATTCGCTCTAACTTAAACAAGCTTTAACTGCTTTAACTGCTTCCTAAGAAATACGATATTTGACTTTTCTTCAGCACGTTCGTATTTGGTAAAAATTTGGGAGTCACATAAGCTCGGTATTCAATCCTCTACCATTACCCACCTCTTCTAGTTGACATATCCTTATCGATGGCTGCAAAAAAGAATGCCGGCGCCAAGAATCGAACCTGGGTTTCAACTGCCACAAAGTTGTGTACTGACCACTATACTACGCCGGCGTATTTGTTGAAAATTAGAAATTAAAATTGAATCATAGGTAACGAATTTTTGATATAATCCCCTTTCTTGTTATTCACCAATGCAATCCCTCTAAGTCTCATGTTTACCTCTTAGAATATTCCCCTACTTCAGAACAGCTTCCATATCCATTTAATCTTCTATTCCTACTCCACCTTTTACTTCATCTCCAATCCAACCTCGCTACATTTTAGTAACAACAAAAATTAAAATCAAAAGCCACGGTTCACGCAATGTCAGCAGTCGTTACCCCCAAGCACAACCCTGAGGACGCCGTACGTCTCTTCAATCAGGCTGCACTGAAGGAGGCAAGTGGAAACATCTCAGATGCAATTGACTTGTATCGTAAGGCTTATAAAATAAATCCAAAGGTTGATTCGGACGTGAGGGCTGATATTGTTAAGCAACAAGCAAGTAAACCAGCAGTACGCAAGTTGAATGAGGAGATAGTGCGGAAAATAAATGTTACCAGGTTATTAGAGAGCTTCAAAGGGTTAGAGGTAGAGGAGAAGGTAATTGAAGGAGTGGTGGATGGCGATCTGCAAGGAGATATCATTCGAGCTGACAAACCATCGCCATTATTGCATTTACATAATGATATTTGGCTCAATATAATCGATGTACTCATAATCACCCATCCTGAGTCTTGGTTTGCACTTTCATTGACTTGCAAGAAGTTTGCGTATCTTGGGTTAGGGACATCTCACGTCTGGAGAAAGTTATGCTACTTGATCTATCCAAACCAAAAGTTCTCCGAAAACGAGATGTTTCTGCAAGTGTTGGTTGGCCCGCAGCCTGAGTTTTTACCTGTACCGACGGATCAGTTGAAGATACTTCCACAGTATAATGATTCGTGGAAGTACATGTTGGCTCATCGGCCGTTTATGAAGTTTCATGGGTGCTACATTAGCACGATAACGTATTACAGTGAGGGAGGAAAAGCTGAGCTCTCTAATAGTTGGTACAACCCAATACGAACCATCACATACTACAGATACCTTAGGTTCTATCCCGATGGAACAGTAGTTAAAGTGCAAACAGTGTTGGAACCTTCGCTAGTAGTGCCACATTTGCTGAACAAAAGTACGTCCTTTCTGCCAGACAGAACGGACGTAGTGGACGCAGCAAACCCATCAAGTGCTCCTACTGTACGTTCAAAGGAAGTACACCGCATATTTCATGGAAAGTGGACTATTTCAAGTGAAGGAGAATTGCAAATTGTGATTACAAACGGGTCTGTTCCGTACAATGTGTTCCACTTACAGTTCCAGGTGAAATCTTTGGGACCATTTAAGCATGCAAAGTTGTCGTGGATAAGCTACTACACTGTACGAAAACAGATGAGCGAGGATGATGAAAGAGTGGGTGAGGTGACGGAATTAGGGTTGAAGAAAGAGAAACCTTTTAAGTTTCTGCGTGTGAGAAGATATACATTAGAAAACTAGACTCGGATACTCTGGGTTGGTTACGGAAGTTAATTTCGATTCGTTACTTTGATTCTGGTAATGAATAGGAAGATTGGGATATTTATTGAATTATAGTAATAAGCTAGACATAAAAATGATACTTGTAAGGAGTGTGAGGTCCAATATTCCATATTAGATACTTATAATTCTCTATAAATAAAGTTTAACGTGAAGAGATTAACAGCTTTTTATTAATATTTTTGGTCTAAGATTCGGACGTTGGAACTATCTTGCGCCCCCTAAGAAGATATTGAAGTTATAGACCCTCTCCAAGTAGCTAGATTGGTATTTTACATACTGAATCAAGGTTATACGTTTTAAACGAGCATACCTAAATCTCCAAAGTCAACATTTTCACTTTATAGCTAAATTTGCAGCCATTTTTTCAATTTTTAGAGCTTTTCTGAAAGAAGATAGAAGGAAACTAGGGCAACAAGTATGCTCACACGATGTTAATCGAAGAGGGGACAAATATTTCTTATTGAAATGTGAGACTGTTATTCTTAAATAGATTCAAGTTAGTTTTAGAAAGACTAATGGTTTAGCTAGTTATTAATTTACCTTTCCAGTTTACTGAATCATATTTCTACTCGATGACGTAGTTATATATAATTGATGAAAAACTGGACTCATTAACTTGGTTATTAGAATTCTTTTGCTTTTCTAATTTCACTAGTGAGACTTTTTTAATTTCATTCCAATTAAAAGTACCATATCCATCTTCGTCTTCTTCTTCGTTTCTTCATCATCTTCTTAACTAGGTGTAGACATTCTTCATAATAACTTAAAGTAAAGTCACTCTTGAAACTTTGTCGAAATATAATAGTCTATTTTCCACACCACTTATACATATTCTTACCATACTCCAATCACCTACTCATCCACTCACCCATCCTACAATCTCTTTCACTCTCTTCACTCTCTTCCTCCACACATAAATAAAGTTCACCTAAAATCAGATCTGTATTAGCTAAGCAATTACCAACCCATGCAAATTTTTACAAAATTTTCCTCATCGTTGAAAAATTTAACAACGAACTTCTCTAAGGTAGAAACACAGTCAAAACCAATAGAAACACACGGTACTAGAACATGTCCCGTTTCTTTGTTTCAGGTTACACCTCGGACTCATCGTCTGAGGAGGAGGACTTATTAAGTTCTTCAGAAGAAGAATTGCTTTCTCAGGAATCCACTGACTCTGAGTTTGCTAATGATTCGAGTGACGAATCGGAAGAGTCAGATGATAGTGATGATGAAGTAGGAGCAACACCATCAGGACCTTCTTACTTTTTGAAGAAGAGTTTTATGAAGGGTTCAGGTGGAGATTCTGATTCCGATTCGGACGACGAAGGCAAGAAAGTTGTCAAGTCTGCCAAGGACAAGTTATTGGATGATATGAAAGCACTGATTGAGACCATCAATGTGTCTAAGCGTACTAACACTTGGACTACTGTTTTGAGTGAGTTTGACAGATTGGGCCGTTTATTGATGAAGGCTAACCAGCAGAATATTGGAACTCCTAAGTTCTACATTAAGTGCTTGGCTGGATTGGAAGACTACAGTACTGCCACCACTGAAAATGAAAAGCTGGAAAAGACCTTGAACGGAGCTGAAGCTCGTGCTTTCAACACTACCAAGCAGAGAGTCAAGAAGCAGACCAAAGAATTCCAATCCCATCTTGAATTATTTAGACAAGACCCAGAATTATTTGAGTCTGATGAACCATTGGAAGAAGATGAAGTGGTTGGCTCAGGCTCTGGCGCAAATGCCGCTGCTATCGAAGACGACAATGTAAACAGAGTTCACTCACCAGTATTCACAACGTTGAAGCAAATTGCCGAAACTCGTGGTAAAAAGAATGTCGACAAGTACGAACAGATTTCGATATTGGAGGCATTGTTGGAAGAGTTCTTACCAAAGGGAGGTGTTTTCGAACTCATTTCCTTGTACCAAATGTTACTTTCTGTACGTTTTGACGCCTCGTCGTCTCAATCGAGCATGCCATTGACTCAATGGAAGAGCAACGAACAAGACCTCAATGCTCTTTTGGACTTGTTGCAGAAGAGCATAAGTACATACCAATTGAGTGAAGCTGGAACAGCCACTGATGACATCGACATTGAGCCTACTGCCAATGAATCTGACGGCATCAGAGTCATTTTCGGATCCGTCACCTCTTTAATTGACAGATTGGACGATGAATTCACCAAGTCATTGCAAAACACTGACCCACACTCGCTCGAATACATTGAGAGATTGAAGGATGAGACTATAATGTACCGTTTGATTGTAAGAGCACAAGAGTATGTTGAAAAGATCACCCCAACTGAACTGAGAGCCACATCTGAGCAATTGGCAAGAATTGTTTCCCGTAGATTGGAACACATCTACTACAAGCCAGACCAATTGATTCAAGCTAATGAACTGAAGGCAAGTGACCACCCAGCAACCAACGCTACCGAGTTAGTCGAGTCCTTAGTCAAGTACTTGCAAATACACTCCAACTCAGCGTACGGTAAGCAAGCTTTCTTGTACTTGGTGTACCACTACGCTGTGAACAACCACTATGCCAAGGCTAAGGAGTTGTTTGTTGCATCCAAGATCCACAACGGTATAAACCACGCCGAATCGAGCTTGCAAATCCAATACAACAGAGCGTTAGTTCAATTGGGATTGAGTGCGTTCAGAGCAGGTGCCATCGAAGAGTCCAGCAAGATCTTAAACGACATAATCAACTCACAAAGATCGAAGGAATTGTTGGGTCAAGGATTCAACACCAAGTACCCTAACCAGGCTACAACCGGAGAGAAACTTAAGTTATTGCCATTCCACCAGCACATTAACTTGGAGTTGTTGGAGTGCGTCTACATGACGTGCTCGTTATTAATAGAGATCCCAGCATTAGCTGCCGCTGCCGCCGCCGCTGCTGCCGGTACGAACACAAAGGACTCGAAGCGTAAACAATCAGTCAAATCTTTCAAGAGCAAGTTGGAGTTCCACGACAAGCAGTTCTTCACAGGACCACCTGAGAGCATCAAGGACCACATTGTCCATGCTTCGATTGCCTTGCAAAAGGGAGACTGGGCTAGAGCATACGCGTTGTTGTCATCTATCAAGATCTGGAAGTTGTTACCTGAGAATGACAAATTGTTGCAGATGTTGAAGGCACAATTACAAACAGAAGGTTTGAGGACGTATATTTTCACATACAAGGGTGTGTACACCAACTTGTCGATTGCCAAGTTGTCCAAGATATTTGATTTGCCTAGTGAGGAAATCTCTGGAATCTTGAGCAAGATGATCGAGCTTGGTGAGATTGATGCACTGCTCAACGAAGGCGTAACTTTCATCAAGCTCACCTCTACAGAGCCACAGAGATCGAGATTGCAAGAGTTGGCAATCGTGATGAACGAAAAGGTTGGATTGTTGACTGAAAGGAACGAAAAGACTGGTTCTAACGGATTTGGTAAAAAACCTCAATCGAACAACCAACAAAAGGAGAACCCTCAACCAAACCAATCTTCCTCCCAACAAAAGGAACTGACACAAGATGACATTACTAGATTCAGATGTGCTAATGTTTCGGCTCACAACGATGAGTTCCAGCCTACTGCTTAGGGTTTTGTAGATTATTTGCATAGCTAGTCTAAAGAGTTTATTGAGTAAAAGATACGAACTCGCGAAGTCCACGAAGTGGAGTGAGGAGATGTAATGTTTAGAATATACTTCACGAAGTGGAGTGTGGAGTCAAAAATGAAGAGGATGGGGGCCTAAAGTATCTCGTATACTGAAGGACTAAGGGAATAAAAAGTAGAAAGTTAGATTCTCGAATGTATCTTACCAAGACCTGAGTGTATACAAATTAAAAGTGGAATGATAATACAAGTAGAGCGAGTAAATAAATCCAAAGAAGAGGTGTGGTAAACATCAACCTAGAATGGAAGAAAATGTGGAAATTACAGTGGGCCATATATATTCTTGCAAGAAAATAAGAAAGTAAGGAACAAGATGTATGAAGAAGTAAAGAAAACAATATAAAATAGGAAAGAGAAGAAGTGAAAACTAGAGTGAGCACATTGCAAGAAAGTGTAAATTGGCGGTGTGAAAAGGAGAATGCGGGATGAAAAGAATAAAAGTGGACTGAGTTTAATAGTGAAGGGATATGTGGGAGTGAATATTTTGGCGAGAACCATGGGGCGTAGGCTAAAAACATTCCACCAAGAGTGAGTTATTGTTCGAGCAACTATTGAATTAAATGTCTCAAATATTGAACAAAAATTATGTTATTCGAGTGATTAATGTAGCAAACCCAACTTAAGGAGTTAATTGTTTGAAACTAGTTAATTTGGTAAAAATGTAAGGTTGAAGGTATCAAAAGTTAGTTTGAAAACCCCTCATTAAAGTATTGAAGTAAATAGAGTTAAGTGCTGTGAAGTGATGTGAAGCGGAGTAAGATAAGAAGTTTAATATTGATGGAAAGTACGGAGTGAAAATTTTGAAGAGGGGAAGACTGATATGTTAGATGAAGAAAAGTATGCAAGATGTAATAAAAAAACTCAATCTCAGCATCACCATACTATACGAGTATACTAGAGCTTTGTGGTATAGTGTGGAAACTTTTCAATTACACCTTATTTTTAGCATGCTGCAAAAATTACCGTATACAGACGCAAGGAAGAAGACGGCACATAAGCACAGGGCGTAAGGGTGAAGACCCCACTAGGAGACCAATGTCTAGCTCCATCACATGAATATGAAGATGGAGTAACTCAAGCAGAAAAAGCACAACAGGGGGTCCAAATATTCCAACATTCCCCAAGAAGTTGTTATATTTACCAGAATGATGGAATATTCGGCTCAAGTTGCCGTTGACAACGAGATGGTATCATCGGTCAAGTTGTCAAGTACATATCCGAGTTTCATTCTCCAGCGTGTTCCAAGGCGGACAAGAACAATTGGAATCTAATTTCTTGCAGCCGTATATAGGAAGAGAAATTTTAGGGTTGGTCTTTATACAATAAGGTTGGATGGTGATGGACTGAATAAGCTATAGGTTTTGGGGATGGGTGGGCTGTGATTAGGTTGAGAGTGGAATTGGGATGAAATTCATTAAAGTTAGATATGAATTTGTTGATGGTGAGATGGTGATGATTGTGATTGTGATTGTGATTGTGATAGCGATTTGATAGCGATTGTGATAGCGATTTTGGTATAGATATAGATATAGATAATGATTAATGATAATAAAGATACAAGTGAAAATGATAGTGAACATGATAAAGATAATGAAGTACAACTTAATACTAAACACACACAATCAATAACATAAACTTTATACTAGTAATAAAGTATGGAATTCTACATAGGTATTAAATAAATCAGCTTCTCTTAGATTATCTGTCAACATAAAATAAAATACTCCTCGAAGATAACAATGGTACATAAACATTAACCGATTCAAAGCTTAAGGTAGTGAATATTAGCTATTCAAGTACAAGGTTTAACACACACCACGTCAATGAGGGTCATTTCAAGCTATTTTTAGATGGAATCATTACCTTAAACCTCATCGATCAGTCTCTATAGTAAACAACAACGCCCCATTAATTTCAATTCCCAAGCTCCTTTGTTCTAGGCCCCCCGGAATTAAGCTTTATAGACTTTTCAGAAGTTCTTTTTTCTGGATCTCTATGGTAGTGCGCGCAAGTATTTATACTGAATGATTTGGCGATGAGTTCAAAGTGGAGGAAAAATCATTAGGAAGTATGAGTATTCAACAGATGTCGAAGCCAGTTAAGGTTGGTTCACTTTGTGAACTTTGTCATTCGAGAAAGGCAGTGATGAAACGTCCAAAGAACTTACAAAAGTTATGTAAGATGTGTTTTTTCTTAGTATTCGAGACTGAGATTCATAATACGATTACTGATGCTCAGCTTTTCCAGAGTGGGGATAAGGTGGCTATCGGGGCGTCCGGTGGTAAGGATTCGACTGTTTTGGCGCTGGTTCTCAAACTTTTGAACGAGAGGTATAACTATGGATTGGAACTTGTTTTATTATCTATAGATGAAGGTATCAAGGGATACCGTGATGATTCATTGGCTACGGTGAAACGTAATCAAGTACAATACCAAATGCCATTGGAGATTGTCTCATACAAGGATTTATATGATTGGTCAATGGACGAAATCGTTGCATGTGCAGGTATTAGATCTTCATGTACATACTGTGGGGTCTTAAGAAGACAAGCACTTGATAGAGGAGCTGCCAAATTAGGTATCAATCACGTAGTCACAGGTCACAATGCTGATGACATGGCAGAAACAGTATTAATGAACTTATTAAGAGGAGACACTGCAAGATTAGAAAAATCTTGCTCCATCTTAACGCTGTCAAGTGGCTCACCAATCAAGAGGTCTAAACCATTCAAATATACATACCAAAAGGAAATCGTGTTATACGCTCATTACAAAAAACTCGATTATTTCTCGACAGAATGTACATATGCTCCAGAAGCATTCAGAGGTACTGCAAGAGAACTCCTCAAATCTTTGGAATCTATAAGACCATCATGCATCATGGACATCATCTACAGTGGTGAACACTTGGTTCTTGCACCAAAGAAAAAGAGGGTAACCACCCTGTACAAGAATAAAAAGAAGAATGTAGAACAAGAGATCAACAGTGATGGTTCGGTGAAACTCCCCAAGCAGGAGTACAAGGATGGAAACAGATGTGAGAGATGCGGTTATTTGTCATCGAATAGAGTCTGTAAAGCATGCATGCTCTTATCCGGATTGGAAATGAACAGAGCGAAAATGGGAATAGCAGGAGATGTTGGTGTCGATGGAGCTGCCAAGTTAGGCAAGACCTTGGAGCAGCTCACCTTTTAATAAAAGGTTTGCCTTCACCTCTATGTGTGAGGTACAAAATTAATTATACATACATACACATACACTACGTGCATCACTAGACAATCAATTAATTAATAATATACATATCATGATTTAATTTCTGTGAAGATGGAAAGGACTAGCTTGGTTAGTTGAGAAAACCAACGACTCAGCAAGAACAGTGTTTTGCTTTCTAGTAAGTCCAAAGACAATCACCTCTGCGATATCAGAAGCAACCAATGGTTCTGTACCAGCATAAACGTCCTTTGCCTTTTGAACATCGTTCTTGAAACGAACAATAGAGAATTCGGTTTCAACGTTACCAGGGTCGACTTCCAATACTCTAATCTTAGTGTCAATCAACTCTTTTCTCAATACTTGTGAGAAGAATTTGACACTTGCCTTAGTAGCACAGTAGATTCCTCCTCCAGGGTAAGATTCTCTACCAGCAATTGATCCCAAGTTGACGATATCACCGGAATTCTTCTTCTTGAATTGTGGTACAATTGCATTGGTCAAAGTAATAAGTCCCAATACATTGGTATTGAACATACCAGCAATATCCTGGGGTAAAATCTCACCAATTGCATCTCTACCAAGAGCCAATCCAGCATTATTAATCAAGACGTCAATGTCAGCAAATTCCTTTGGCAAAGAATCCAAAAATGGCTGGATGGTTTCTGACTTCAGAACATCAAGAGACACAGAATGAGCTTGGAGCTGACTGTATTGACCAGTCAACTCCTTGGAAAGTGCGTCCAACTTCTCCTTTCTTCTTGCTGTGAGAATCAACTTGATGTTACCATTGGCTGCAGCAGCCAATTCCCTAGCTGTGGCTTCTCCAATACCACCCAGGGCACCGGTAATAAGAATAATCTTGTTTGCCAATCTCTCAGCTGCTTTCAATCCGTACGACATGATGTGTTTGCTTGCTCCCTTTTAGAAAAAGAATCCTATTAATTAATCTAATCTACTCAAGTTTTGATCACATTTCGCAATAGACATAGGATCCACACGTTTATTCACATGATATGCCATGAGGGTAAACACAGAAGGAGTTTTAATTAATATACTAGACTTCATTGATTTTACTGGTTGGTTAATTAGATTTATAGGATGATGGTGACGTAGGTATTATTGGTGATAAGGCTTGCTATTGGGGGTAATCAAGTTAAGTGAAGGATGGAGAGTGATACCGAAGTTCACAAAAATGTAATGATTAGAAGTAATTGGGAAGAGTATCCGGGGCTAAATCTTCTATTCTTGTGTCGGGAACTTTGAACTAGAGCTTCAACTTTGATAGAAATGTATGGAAATAATCTCAGATGATGACTGAAAACGCTCTCTACATCTAGACTCATACATACAAATAGTAAGTAAGCTCATTTGTATGAGCCATATATTCATTCATGGGATAATTAGATTCTTTGAGTTATAGGAGAATGAGTAACTCGTTGAAATAGAGTATATGATGGAGTATTCTGAAGTCTAATAAAAGCTTCAATTCAAGCTCGTCTTAATGTAATACTCTCATTCAATTGAAAGCACTCACTTCTCCTACCTACTGTATCGTACAACTAATATATATATTATATTAAACTATAACCATCAACAACAGTTAAAACCCTTAGTAGAAGGTGGTTGGTCTGTCACGAGCGTACAAAGCCTTGGTCTTCTGGACTCTGTGTGGCAATGGGAACTTCAAGTCCTTCGACAAGAATTGCTTGATGTATTGTCTCTTGACGTCCTCAGTCTTTTCCAACTCGACAACCTTCAAGATGTGAATAGATCTAAATCTAGCTCTGTGTCTAGCAGCCAAGTCTTGGTACATGGTTTCAACGGCACCAACTCTGGTAACGTCTCTGTATTCCTTGTACATGTTGTGGATACCAGATCTGGAGTCGTATCTGATCCAGATACCGAAGTTCTTGACCTTGGTTGGGTGAGCCTCAGAAATTTGGTTGACAGAGACAACTTCACCAGATGCCTTCTTGACCTTGTGCAACTTCTGTAAAAAGTACCAGTATCTGGACTTGGCAACAACGGTGTTAGGGGCAAAAATTCTCATACGGTACAACTTTGGCTCTGGAACAGAGTCAGTTGGGAGACGACGACCGATAACTTGATATTCGTTTAATCTAGACATTCTTTAATGAGGTTAGTATTAGTGCCAGGAGATGCGTACTAAAAATTTTCATCATGAGCTTAATAAATACTATGCTAACAGCTTAGACTCGTTCATTTATTGCTTCTCATTACCAATGAGATTACCTCCACTCATGTTTCTTTAGTTCGTTCACGTTACTGTTGATGTTTACTTACTTCGTTGCTGATATCCAAGTATAACAAAAAGTGTTCAGGCTATTTTTCAAACAGATTTTCCTGCGAAGACAAAATTTTCGCCATGTCACACAAAGTGAGTGTAAATTTTGGGATGTTTATGTGTGCAGGAGAATTATATTTAGGTGAAAATTAGGGCAAGAGCCCTATTTTAATATGAGAGAGCCTGGATCTTATGTAAGCTTGTGAAGAGTCGTAAAATGTGTGTGTGACTGAATTGGTGCTTCACCTGTAATTATTCAGTTTTGGTGGCTGCAATTCTGACAACTTACTCTTGATTTTTAACTACTAGTACATTACTAATTTTATGTTACTGTTATGTATTTATTGTTCAGTAGTAGAATTGTTGTCCTTCTTCTTTTTGTCTTCTAATTATTGTTTAATACTCTCTAATCTGTGCGTATTTCCTGTGTCTCATATATATGAAGCCATTTCAAGACTCCTTCTTCTCAGCTAACTTCTGCATCCTCTGCTCACGCGACTTTTTCGCAACCGGGCCAGATTCAGTAGACATGAGTACATCCCACCATCTGAATGAACTAGCATAGTTTCCAATAAAGTACTGGTGATGAACGTCATGGTGCTCAGCTCCAGCCCAGAATGGTAACAAGTTGTGTAACGACCATGGGAAATCGTATCCAGAGTGACTGTCTACAGCCTGCAACAATCTAAAGCAAATCCAAATCATAATGGTGAATAAATGCAATTCAGTCCATCCTCTAGATTTGCCCAAATACGCGTAAATAACTGGGAAACCAACAGTTCCGAACCCCAAAGACATGACTTCCACAGGGTGTGCGTACTCTGCAGCAAACCCAAAAGGTGCTGCGTACCTGTGGTGCTGCTTGTGAATGTTCTTGTAGAACCATGGGACATGGAACAATCTATGTGCCATGTAGTGCCAAAGGTCCTCACAGACAAAGAAAATAGCCACCTGCCACGCCATCACTGATAACGCAGGGAATGGAACTGAAACAGAGATATTGAGACTAGAACACAATGGATGGAACCCCCAGATTGGAAGAGCTTCCACAAGAAAATGCAGCTTAAGCACGGCTTTGAAACATTCCCATTGCTCCTTATCACTAGGAAGCTTGCCTGGCTGCAACTTCCACTGACGGAAGTATGGCATTCTGTCAATGATATACCAGGGAACACATCTCCCAAAGTACATCACTTCGTGTGTTACAAAGAACAAAAGACCAGTAGCGAATGTGTCATTGCCTATGTATGTGTACCATGCAAGCCACAACTTTTCAAGCACATTGTAGTCGGAAGAAAGCGAATGATAAATGGATAAATAATCTGCCCCACTGGAGGACTCAAAGATAGTACTGTTCATCGCTGCTGGAGTTAAAAGTTCTATCCTCTACATCTCTCAAGTATTTATATGATTTTTGCAACCATCATGCGATTTTATGGTCTGATCCATTTTTGACAGTCGTATACCGCGAGTTTATGCCCGTTTCGCTAAACGACGATCCAAGGCCATCGTTTAGACAGAATTTAGGCTGTCATAATAACGAGGTTTGTAATTGGAGAGGAATCTCTTATGCAATGGTGCCCGGTGATTAAGAGAAGGTTTCGTTTATCTGCATTGCAATGAAGTGGACCATCAATAATGTTAAGTCTGACTTGCGTTTGTGTACTCAAAAGCTTTCCATCAAGGTTTTTCAGTTCAACGGCTCACGTTCAGCTCTCGTTGTAATAGGCAAGCATGGTTCTGTAGACAATTACTTTACACTTCGAGTCGTTCCAAATTTACATACCTTTAATGTTGTTTTCACTCTACAATTTATTCGGTTACTTCAACTCTAAAGTTCACCTAATCGTATCTTCGAAGATTTTGCACCCAATTTTCTAACATGTAAACTCGATTTACGCTTCACTGAGCTGTCATTTAATGCAACTTCATCCTCAATCTTATCCTGTTCCTTCTGTTCCTTGCGATTTCGTATTAGTTGCAACTTTTGGTTTCTTGAATCTTGTACGAGTGCATCTCTATTTGCTAGCAGTGCTTATTGTTTTTTTAGCCTTGAGAGTTTGTAACCTTTCTAGTCTAGAACTACCGGTTATATGACATGCTACTTGTACGAGACCACAAATTGTACGAGGAGTACTAGGGGTAGCCCTTTCTACCTAAAAATATTGCATTACCAATCATTCTAGAATTAGCGAGGCCAGTTCATGTGAATTTTCTAATCATGTTTGCTACTTTACGTCACTTGCAGATAACCAACCCTACAGTGAATATGTTCACCCTCACCTCGGACATTAACGGTCGTTCCTTCCTAACGTATTAAATTTATTATTTCATTCTTTGAGATCTATAATACTATTGCATCATTAATGCTTTACAAAACTAACATACCGACAACCGATTCTCAAAACTTTACATCTAAGTTGGATATAAATATTTTACTAGAAAAGTATTAGTGTTTTGTTTGTCTATTCATTTGTCTCTTCTACTTTATCATAATCCAGTTTGCTCATGTTAACTTTTGATAAGATCGTAATTACAGTATCGTGAACCAACTGTTGGCTTTAACCATATCAAGTTATCAGGAGAATATTAGAAGCTAAACTTCTATTAGACAGTAAGTCTTGTTCTACTAACTGCTTTGAGTTTAGACAACTCTTTCCTTTGGTAATATGTCAACCAACAACGAGTTGTTCACATTATGGTTCAAATTCAAACCATTGTTACTTCTGTACTCGACAATGTTTTCAAAGAACTTGTCGAACAAGAAGGCAGTATCTTCTGGACCACCTTTAGCTTCTGGGTGGAATTGTGTAGAGAATACTGGTTTGTACTTGTGGATCATACCTTCGTTACTTAAATCATTCAAGTTGGTAAAGTATGGTTCCCATTCATTCAAGTTCAAGGTGGTGGTGTCAACAGCGTAACCATGGTTCTGGGAAGTGATGTGACACTTACCAGATTGCAAGTCCAATGCTGGAATGTTGTGAGCTCTGTTACCGTACTTCAATTTAACGGTTTTAGCACCAGAAGCAAGGGCAAGTAATTGATGTCCCAAGCAGATTCCAAAGATAGGCAAGTCATCGTACTTCTTCATAGTCTCTCTCAAGTTCTCGACAGTCGAGGAACAGTGTGTAGGGTCACCAGGACCGTTGGAGATGAAGATACCATCGAACTTGTTAGCAATCTTGTCGATTGGATAGTTGTATGGGAACACAGTAAGTGATGCACCTCTTTCAACCAAGCAACGCAAGATGTTTTCCTTGACTCCACAGTCCAACACAGCAACGTGGATGTTCTTCAGGTGTTCTGGTGGGCAAGCAATGTGAAATGGAGCTTTGGTGGTAACCTTATGCACCAAGTTTACTGATCCTGGATCATCGAAAGCAGCATCCTCATCAGCATCGTACTCTTCACCAATGGTAATCTTAGCCAACGAAGAACCCTTGTCTCTCAAGTATGAAACAAGCTGTCTGGTATCAACACCAGTAATAGCAGCAACACCAGACCTTTGACACCATTGTTGCAATGACTCAACTGCAGTCCAGTGTGAGTACTCCAAAGCAGCATCTGCAACAACAATACCAATGCACTGCACACTAGGTGACTCCATGTGCTTCAATAAGTTGAACTGGTCCTTAGCAGTAGAAGAAGGAACACCATAGTTTCCAATCAAAGGTTGCGTGAAACACAAGATCTGACCACTGTAAGAAGGGTCAGTCATACTCTCAGGATATCCAACAAGAGAAGTGGTGAACACAGCCTCACCACTAACGTTTTTGTCGGAACCAAAAGAGTACCCACTGAAAACAGGGCCATTCTTAATAGTTAATGTGGCCCTGTCCAACTGTGATGTCTTATTGAACTTGCCTCTGGTAGCAAGAAAACGCTTCGAACCCCCAAAAATGTGCTTGTATGCGTTGATCATCTTTATTACTAGCTTGAAAAGTTTAAAACGAAAAAATTTCAAGGATTTTGGGGTGCTTTTTATAGTGCTGGGAAATTGAGAAGAAAAATTTGTATACAGATAGCGCGCTAAAGTAGTTACCTAATTGGGAATGACTCATCTCCAGGTGGGTTAGGCTTCTAATTGGACAATTAATCATGTGAGGCAGCTCATTTTATGCAACCATGTCTCTAGTTATTAGTTGTCTAATTACTAGTCTTGTAAGGTCTTATGTTGACCGAGTTTGTAGTGGGTTTATCTCTAATCAATAGAATATGGCTGTGCCAGAGACTGTGGATCAATATCGAAATTCATTCGCTTTAATTACTTTCCACTTGTTACCACTTGGGAGTTCAAACTGAATGATAAACTACTTCTTAAACTAGAGATATTAGTCTTTAAGCCTCTAACATGTAATTTCATTTATCATTTATTCGTCTATAAATATTGTCTAGATTCGTTATTGCTGTGCAAAGCTTCGTTTACACAGTTTGTGTGTTCCTTCTTGAACTTCTAACTCTCACCCTACTACAACAGGTACTTCTACTCTCACAACATTATCTCCAAACTCATTCTGCTCACTACTGCCACCCTTAAACTTTACCATTACTTGCAAGCAATAAATTCTCCCCACTAAACAGCTCTGAAATGTAGGCAATAAATTCACATTATATTTGTTGATGACCTGCAATGGGATTTTCATGTTTTTAACCCACTTTACTTGGCTATCTGGAGTCTGTTCAGCATTCCATCCGGACTCGTTTCCAAGTAAATCTGGGTGGCTCTGAGGGGTAAGAGGTCTGAAATACTCTTTAATAGTGTCTTTCTTCGCCGTCAAATATTTCATCGACTTCAAATAGAAAAATGACGATCTTGAGATGTGTGTCAGGTTACTCTTGAAGAAGTTAATATAGTTGAATGCCTGGTCTTTTAATTCTTGTAAGTTTTCTCTTGTGAGAGCAACTTCGTCTCCTAGATGCTGAGATGGTTTACCCGAGTTGGCATAGAAAAAGTCATGGCCTAGTTCAAAAGGAAGTGGGTAATCTGAACAGTATGACCAGAGCACAAGGTTGGCTTCAATAGTACTGATTTGGGGTGGACGGGCTGTGTCATTGCTGAAGAAAACTAACGATATGTTTACCGAGTCTAATATTTCGTCTTCATCCTTTTGGTACAAGTCGCTAATGTTGTTGGTCCCATCTATGGCCACTTCTTCAGGAGTATTATACTTCATAAGTAACTTGGGTGATGCGTACAGTATCACATTGTCTGGTACCTTGGCGTATAAAAACAGGTGCCCAATCTTCACAAGCGACGACAAAATCGTCTTCTTCTTCTTTCCGAACACATCGGTTGCAATCTTGTTTCCTAACATTCTCTTCTGGAGATACAAATGTTCATCTGGCAGCACAGTTCTAGGTGCAGCTGTAGTTTGAGGTGAAAGTGGTGCATGAGTTGATATCAAGTTCTTGTGTTTGAGCTGGTCAACAGTCAATTCGCTCTTGGAAAACTTGTCATCGATTTCCTGTTCAATCTTAAGGTTCATACTACTTATATCTGTCCATGTCTTTGTTTGAATGAGTGCTTGGAATAGCTTCCATCCAAGACCATGTTCAACCTCCAGTCTGTACATACTATTGTAGTACTTCATCTTTTCATGCAAATTGGGAATGAAGCGCAAGTAGTACAGGCTGCTTTTGGAAATAACGTAGTCTGCTATTGAGTTTGGGTCGTTGATATCGTGCTGCGAGACAGGAGTGTTTTGATTGGTTCCTGCCTTGTCAATGAACTTAGCCTCGATAGTATAGCTGATGCTTACATTGTCTATTGAGTAGTCCTTGGTGAGTAATGGAGTTCCTCTCGTGTTTAAAAACCCATACCCTAAAGCTTTGTTGAGCTGTATACTTTCTCCTTTGTTAAAAAAACATGTTTTATCCAAGCCAATACATGGAGGTGGGAACAAGTGGGTTGTGAGTCCCAGCAAACAACTGTTGTCTAGCAATTTCTCCGGGAACTTGAACGTGAAGAATTTCTTGTACTTTGAGTTTGGTAAGAGGATACGGTCATTGGGTAATCCCAAGTACGAGTCATCAATTGTATCTTTACTGAATGGAACGTACTCGATACCTGCACTGTTTGGTACTTGGGTGTATCCGTAACTAGCATTCAAATCGTACATCTTTAAGAATTTCTTCATCAAGATCCTCTTGAACTTGGCTTCGGCATCCAATTGATTGTTGTAGTTTTCATTCTTCTCTATGATTTTAACAGTGCCTTCTAGAGTGACAGTGAAGAGGCCAAAGTCAACTGGTTTATCTGACGTATTCTTGATGAGAATGTATCCATTGACTACATCATTGCTGGTGTATTCTTTCAAACGAGTTTCCAACTCTGAAGTTGAGTTTGGTGTTGGGACTCTTTTAGTGACGAAGATTTGCAAGTCAAGAGGTGAATGCAATGTTTTCGCTAACTTATCAATATTGTCCAAGGGAGAATATCCAGCTGTGTCTACAGTCACAGAAATGTTCTGGTTGTGGTGCTGGCTCTCATTGTGCTCGCTGGAGTCGTCGTTTTCATCAAACAGAAGCTCATTATCTTCCTCTTCTTGGTACTCAACAGTATTTGAGATCGAAGGAGATAACAAAGGAGACATGACACGCAGATTTGAAGAAGTTGGGTTCTCACTCAATGGAGGTGTAGCCAGGGAGTTCCGCACATCACCATAATCAGGAGGATAAACAGTCAAATCCTCACTAAACTGGTCGGCATCTCTTCGTAAAATCGATTGGAACATCTGGAACGAAGGAAGAACATCAAAGTACTCTGTCTGAGTATTGGAAGTGAGGGTAGTTAAATTCGATGGACTTGATGCAGACTTTGAACTCAACACATCAATTTGCTTCTGAAGCTCCTTAGAAGGAACATAAGGCTTGTTCTTCAGATGTGATGGAGATCCTCTACGAGGTGCATCCTTAGAATTCGAAGTGCTTCTTGAGAAAAGTGAGCTGCTGTTTCTCTTTACTACAGGCGGGCGAGGCTCACGCAGTGAAGCAGGATGTAATGATTCTTCCTCAGAGCTAGCATACGATGGTGGGGCATCTGATTGATCCTTCTCAGAACCTTTCTCAGACCCCTTCTTAGTTCCTCTCTTAAACATATCTAGTAACGAATTCTTTTCGTTGCATCTCTACGGGGGGAATAAGGTATTTATCTTATTCTATGTGCCGTACGGTACGGCGCATCACCGAACGCATCTCACGCATCTACAACGCCTGTAATTTTTTTACGTATTCTACATATCAATTGGATGTGTCCGAGTCCATCTCTGGAACGGGATTTTTTAGTTTTATTGATTCTATTAAGTCTCGCTATTAGTTTCCCTACAATTGTTAGTACCCCACTCACATCAGACTGACATGCAAATCGTTTTTTTTTTGAGGTATATCATCAAATGCTTCAAATCGCAAAAAGTCATCACCTGTTAATACATACGTAAATTACTCCAAGCAATTCTGGTCATTATCAGGTACCACGGCCGGTCAAGGCCTAGTTTGTCATCAAGGCAAGAGGGATTAACAGTCCCGAATGCGCAGTAGACCGTCGTGAATTGTGGAAAGTCATCATTAACGACAAGAATTGCTTGTATCCTCAAAAAGAACGCTCTTTTAAAGAACCTTCTCGTCAAAGGTTTTCGCATCTTGTTTGATATCAGACATGAAAAATGTATCGTCGTTGAAAACTCAGATATATGCTTGTCATTTTCAATTCATCTTTTATCAGCCAAGAAATGCTAAAACCAGTTCTAAACGCCTGTCCAGAAAGGATAACTATCTTTGTTAGTACGCTATTAACGGTTGGGTTAAAAGAAAATCAGAAAGGCATGAATGGTATAAAAAAAGTTTTGTCGTCAACGGGAATCCCGATTCTGACTCGTCATCTAGGAGATCATCATCTGTTCTTGTGTGTGTTTTGATACATACGTTAAGCTTCATATTGTTAGTAGCCATTTAGGTTCAAAGAAAATGTATTGTGTCAGTTTAAGTGGGTTTCTGAGGCCCACAGATATGCGTTGTCACTCATAAAATTATTCAGTGCCCAGTGCAATAATTCCTCATAAAAAATACATTTGGCTAACTCCTCACATACCTAAACTTTGTTAGTATATTGTACGATGAAAAGCTCGCTGTTTAATACAGACGAGCTAATTTTATTCTGAAACTCCAATTAGTATCAGTAACTTTGCAAAAACTATCAATCATAGAGTTTCAGCCAGTAATTCCAGCTTCGTTTTTGTTTGAGTCATCATCTAATGGGTTCGTTCGTGTTGTGAATAAAAGTAAATAAAAAAAAAAACATACCATAAATGAGTGTATAAAATCCCTTCGATACACCTGTTTATCGACTTTAGCTGGGTTAGTAACATGCTTTGGAAAAAGTACATTATATATCAGTAAAGATAACGTTGTGATCATTCTTGCGTCACAAACTCTAGTTTGAAATTGATTATTGGATCATCCGGATATAATGCTAGCATTTCTGCTTTGTTCATGAGCACATACGTTTTAAAAAGAGCTGTTGGTTAAAAAAGTAATGGGCAAATGCTGGATTTATATGAAAAATTTTTAGTAACGTCCGGGTAATTTTATATGGGTCGTGTGCGGCACGAGAAGGGTTCAAGGTTGGGCTGAAGATTGAGTTCATCAGGTTAGTTGGAGTGAGGATACTTGTGGTTCTGGGTGTGAATACAAGTGAATGGTAATAAATATGGTTGAAGGGGATTGATATTCTTTGTACTTACTTTTGAATATCGTTTGTTATTAAGATTTATGGTTTATTTATTGAATGTAAGATGTAATAGTCTCAAGTGGTCAATGAATAACCACCAAAAGGTATAAACTTTTGAAGTGTTGACTTCTTTATAATAATGAGTCACTTATACATCGGTTAATTTAACCAGAATATACAAAATTGCTCTTATTCCAATGCTAATGACTGTTCTGTAGATCATGAGGGTTCAATATTTGGGTGCAAAAAAATTCTGGCCCTGCCAATTTTATAAACTATACTAGAAAGAAATACAGTCACTTAAACTTGACTAACCTTTTAGATCAGACTGCAGTTTTAATTCGTAACTGGTTAACTACATATAATCTATTTACAAGGGTGAATGCTCTCTAACTGAATTTGAGCTAATTCTAGGGGTAAACAATAAGACTATGTTGTTTCAATTTATATAAAGTTAAATAAATACCCACATCTTTTGTGGGGTTGACTTTCTCTAGTTTATCAACTAAGTTATTCAGATATAGTAGAGTTGTCTTGAAATTTGTTATTGTTTCGTGTTGTGCGGAGTGCTGTCAATAGTAAATCTGAAACTCCAGTTCCCACGAAGTACAATCTCAGGCATTAAGATATCGGTAACCTTGTAGATATTCATATTAAAAAGATTCAGAACCTTGGAAGAAATTTACCAATTAGAGCCGGGTCTAAAAACCACTAAGCAAAGCAAGAATAATATTTTAGTATGGTATAACATTAGAAAGTATTATAATTTTAGATAGTTTAAAAGTGTTTTAGAAAGTACCTTGGGAGGTAAGTAAATTATCAGCTATTTCAATATATATTCTTTATTTGGCTATTTAAATACTCCTATAAATTGGAGACTACTCTTGTTCAATGTCATCATTATGGGTTAAATTAAAACTATATGATCTCTGTTTACTTTATCCAATATCCACGTAAAGCTCAATACTTATCATTTGTGACCCATGTGTTTTAAATTATTATTGATTATTATTAACATTCTGCTGCCCATTGAATTGCATAGGTGGAATAAACGGTGGTATTGGGGGCATTCCAAAAGGCATACCAGGTGGGAACATCATTGGTTTTATTGGCAACTTTTGCTTCTTGAATTCGGACTCTTCCATACCTTCAGCCAATCTTTTCTGAGCCTCTGCACTCGATGGATCTTCAATCCCTAATTCTGTTTTCTTTGTTTCAATATATTCTTCTAGTTCTTTTTCCAACGCTTCGTTGGGTATTAATGAATCAATAAATACATCTTCCTTGTCACAGTTTGGACAATGGAAGTCATTTTCAATGAGTAAAGTTTCCAAGTCATCTCTGTTGTAACTGAAATTTGTGAGTTTCTTAAGGTCTGCTATACTTGTACAACATGGTGTAGTCACAATTGGTGGTCGTAATATTTTCCTAGTTGTGGATAATGGATCCAAAAATTGTAACTTGTTGTCAGTGAGAATACATTCTAGTATCTTTTGCTCAAACTCTTGTTTTGCCTTTAATACTGCGTTTTGTTGTTTTTCTTGATAACTTATCCAAGTTTTCGAGTCCGCAAGGGCAATTGCATATCCACCATCTTCAGTAACCAAGATGGCATTTCCATCTTTGTCTACCATATCACCATTATCGTTTGTTGAAACCCCTCCTTCCATGGTATTTTCCAATTCTGTTTTCGAAATTGTTTTAAGATACAGCTTAGGAATACCTGTTGTTCTTAAAATCTTCTTACCTTCAAAGTTGGGGTCTGTGTTTGTTGGGCAGTTTTTGATCCAGTGGTCTTTCTTACCACATCTATAACAAATATATCCTGGAGGTGGTGCATCTTCTTGTTTGGCAGCTCCTGCAGCTCCTGCGCCTACTGCTCCTGGTTTACTGTAGATAAGTTTATGGGTGGCCAATTCGTCTTGAGTCTGCTCCCAAGCATTCAGTTGGTTTTCAAACATCAATTTGATACGGTCTTCTTCTGAGATGTTCTCATCTAATGGTCTTTCTGTTTTGGGTGCTGCACCTACAGACGTTGTCACGACCTTCTTGTTAACTCTTGGCTTACCACTCACATATCGAGCTGCAGTTCCATACCTTGCACCACCTTTAACTGGTGACCTCTTAGCTAATACAAATGTAGATCTCGGTATACTATCCTGATCAAGTTCATACTCCAAGTCTGGCTGCTCCAGATGATAGAGCTTTAAGTTGAAATCATTCCCTACACCTAACTGGTTCTGAAGAATGACTTCTCGTTTTAGGTCAAAGACACTGATAGCTGTACCATCGAAATGTATCACAGAACGATTCTTCTGATGCAAGAACTTATAATAGATGACTGATGACATTTGCAACAATATACTCTCTCTTCAGCTTATTCTCAACCACTAGTACAAGTTAATCCAACTATATTCCAACCTCTTCAATGATTGATAAATTTCCACTCTTTTACCAGTCGTGTATCACTTAAAAAAAATTACAAGCATAAACATCAGGTTCCTTCATCAATACCAGGCACGATGGACGTTTCCTATTCTACGTCTAGTTTCCAGGGGTACAAGTCACAGTTACCCACGGTACATGTGACGCTACCTTTGAAGTATCCTACGCTAGAAGTACCTACGACTTCACCTAATGATGCTTTCCAGAACCTGTTGTCAGATTCTGGAAACTTGATTGATTTAACTAAAGATAGGGCTACGCTTTTAGATTTCGTTTCGTATGATGTGTTGAATGACTTAAAGACCATTACTCTTAGTCCAGTTGTATTGAGCCAAAATAGCTTGGGTCTTGACTTGAAGTTTCAGAACATTCAGTTGTCTTTACCTCAGAAGCTTATAAGTAACAAATGTTTCAATGTTCATTATAGTGGAGAAGCTATTATAATTGATATGATAGACTTGAACTATTTGTTCATCACTGTTAAGGTTACCTTGGACAACTTCAATTCCAACAGTAGGAACGTTTTAACGTTGGATAACTTACTGGAATGGGGGAATATTTCTGTACCGTACTCGTTTGAGTTAAGATCAGACCCATATTACTTCAAGTCAATTGATGAATACAACGTTTTGGTATCATTAAAAGATGGAGGTCTCTTGCATTTACAAAGACCTAACGTTTTGGCTGAATTCGACGTATACACATTCAACGAAACAGCTGCTTTAATTCCATTGAACTTTTTCGGAGGTCTCTTCTCTAGAAACAAAAAGCATGAAACAACCGTATTGGATGGAATTTCATGCAATGCCCTAGTAGACATTGTGAGGTTGAACGATGATACTTTTGTTGCCCAAACTGTGAACAAAGTCCTCAAATTTTGGAACTTGAGTTCTCACCAACAAGTCTTATCACCAATTAACTTGAACAACGAATATCTGAATGATGACACTAGATCACAAGTATTATCATCTTCATGGCTTAATACTATTCCTACCAAATACTTGAAATCATTCACCATGAACGACCGTCAATTCCTCACATTATATATCAACAGCAACTCCAAGAAGGACAACAGCAGTGGGTTTATCTTCAAGACTTGGGAAATCCATGACTTGGAATCGCTTTTCCATGTTAAAGAAATAGACTACCTCTCATTCGAGCCTGAACTCCCCAGCTTGTTCTTCAAGGAATTGATTGAATTGAGCAATGAAGGTTCAACTTCAACAAGTTTCCAAAACAACTTGTGGTTCATCCAAGACTATCAGATTGAGTTCAAGGACAATGAGTTGGTTTATTACTTGCTTTGGAAATCCAACACATCGTCCATTTTGGTGACATACGTGATCAACGTAGATACTGGTTCAGTTGTTGCTAGAAACTGGTCTCAGATTGAAAACAACCAATCCCCGCAATCGATCGAGTTTTCTCCACAATTCGACATCTCCTACTACCACAATAAGATATTTAACTCGGGCAGATACGACGATATGATTGTATCCACTTCGTTGAACGTGCTCAGACTGCACTTGAAGCAATCAAATAACCTTGCTACTCTTCACAACAGAACAATTAGAGAATCCGCAACAGACTTGATTGGACAACAAGAAGAACAAAAATCATGCTGGTTCCAGTTATACTCCTTGTGTGAAGAATACAAAAAGTTGAGTCAAGAATCATTGGCAATAGTTTTAACTCAGAATCTGTCGTACTTGTTGACACTACAAGTCAATGGTTTGGGCATTTTCAGGCCGTCTCACTTCTACGAGTCGTTCATGTTCAAACTGAGAACAACGACAGAAGGAAGACTCGCATCGATCTTGTTTACAGTACAAAACTTGCTTTCTACAAAGACTTACCAAAACTTGACCAATGTAATCAACAACCAGACGTCTGCATTTACTGAAGACATAGCATCAGAGTTATTTGATACTTACTTAAGCTCGAAAATCTCCTCCCAGGAGATCTCATCTTTGGTAGCTCAATTAGAGTCATTGCCTAATATTGTTGATGTTATCAATTCTTTGATTGACTCTACAGAAGATTATGAGGTTTATAATGGAGAAGAATCGGAAGAATCCTCCACACTCGGTCTCTTGACTAAGCTAAACACCCTTGTATCATTCCAAGAAATCAGAACTCAACACCAAGTTGTATTGAACAATTTGGTAATCTTGTTCTTGATATGTGATATCAACGATGCCACCTTACCACTTGTTAATAAACTGCTCGATAAATTGCAAACATACAAGTTGATATCTTATATTTTCGATACCAGCTTTGCCAGTGGTGCGCTGACATCAGAAATCGAGACCTGTGGATTGAATAAGGCTCAAAACTCATTGTTTTGGTCCAGTATTGTAGGTAAACATCAACACTTGAGATCATTGGTGGGACAACAGTTTAAGATCAACCAATCTTACGATTACTTTTATGAGCAAATTGTTGCACAACCTTCCAAGTTCGTTGTTGATGTTGTGATTGATTTAATTAATAGAGGAGAAGGTCACTTTGTCTCATCCACATTTTTCAACTCATTGAACCCAGAGAAGGTGGTAGACAGGTTCTTGATTGGATTAGTTTACTTGATAATCAACGACCTGTCTAATTTCTTAAAAACCTTTGATGACTACGAATTTTTTGCAAATATCGACAACCAGACTAAAGATAAGTTGAACAACTTGACTGGAAATTCTCATTTGAAGCTGTTTTTGAATGCCATTCTTTACAGTGAATCGAACCCAAAGGCAACCTACTATCATGCACTTTCTGAATTGTCAAAGTCACAAGCCAAGTTCAACAATAACTCTACTGTGTCGCCTGAAACCGAATTTTCTGAGACTGCACTCACCTTTGAAAGCAGAGCAATTGAAAACTTAAAGGAAGCTGAGCCTAGTTCTGCTAACTTGGCATTAATAGACACATTTTACTTGAATGTCTTCGAGTTGTCTATGAATTTGAATATTCACGAACTCGTCTACGAATCGTTGGAAAACTTATACACAAGGCTGCGCAAACTGACCAACTATGACTACCGTGAATTGTTCACTAGATTCATTATTAAGTTGATCTCCACCAGATCGATTCCTGTTTTGTTCCCACCAAATCCAAATAAGTTGTACCATCAGAATTACTTGTTAATCGACAGTATCTTGTTAGAATTAGCTAACAACGAGTCTGTCTTGGCCAATTCGCTCAGACATTATGAGCATCTCTACTCATGGAGACTTTTCGGTGCTGCAAATACATTGAGCTCATCTGAGCTTGTAGACAAGAGAGGATCTATTGAAGCATTATACATGTTCATTTCAAGATTCAAAGTTGAAAATAGCACCAAATTAATAGTTTTCGGTTCTGGATCAGAGGATCTTAAACAATTCAAGTTGAAGATTTTGGAATTATACATGATTATCTTGAATTGTTTGAGGAGTTTTGAAAGTGAGGACGACATGTGGATATTAAGTACTCAAAATGACGTACAGAAGATATCTACTGTTGATGAGATTAAAATTGAGTACTATGAGTGGATGAAGCAGTTGGAAAACGACTTGAGGGAATAGTTGTCATTTAATTGAGTATTACTATCAGTGGTATGCTAAACGAAATAGAATTTATGTAAATTAGTAATGTACATTTGTAAAGAAGAAGAAATTTATGTATTGAAGCTATACAAGAGATCTCTACGGTTTCTGTGGTTACTACATGGTTATACGTCTCTAGAGATATATGAATCTCTTATTCATTTATGTTACAGTAAGGTAAGATAATTGTCCTTTTGTAGAGGCAAAGACATATAAAGCTTTAACCAAGATTGGCACCCATGTTACCAGCACCCTTTGGATTATCATCCTTCCAGTCATCCCATAATCTTTTTTCCAATTCCTCATCTGAGTCATCAGTTGCATCCTCATCCTTTGTATCTTTCACCTCTTCTTTCACCATCTTACCATTTGCAAGTTCATAGTCCAAGTATTCTTCAACAGACATTGAAGGTAATACTTGACCGGTACCAAAGACTTTCCTTTTCAAGTCTTGTCTTGATGATGTGATTGTGAATGGCTGTAATATTTTCCCTTGCTTTGAGACCAAGTCAGAGATCTTTTTCAGTTTGGAAGGTACAGTTTCCAATCTAGGAGTGTATCCATAATCGTTTTCACTGGTGAATTTCTGTTCTCTTTTGTCTTGTGGTTCGTGAATAGGTGTAATTGATGCCGGTCTTTTAGATAATACTTCAATTTCCATGACTATAGATTCTAGGGAACTGAATGATTGTAAAGAGAAGAGTCTGAGCTGGTCAATGTATATTTTAGTAACAATCTCTTCATCCAATCCTCCCAATACTGAAGTTTCTTCATCTTCAAGTGCACTCAGAGAATAGTATTCATCTATTATAGTCAATTTTTGATTCAATTCCTTTTCCATCTTATAGTTATCAATCTTATCCTGTCTCTTGAGGGTAGGGTTGTTATGGTATGCAACGATTTCTTCAAAGGTAGGGTTCGCAATGTCTCTAAAAGACTTCAATCTTTCTTCTTGACGTTTGTTAAGTACCTTATAGTTTTGTAAAGTCACCAAGTACAGCACAAGATACTCTTGTGCTTTCTTCAAGTTATCCACCTTAAACTCCACAGGATCATCACCAGTCAAAAGTAAAGTCTTTGGATTAATGAAACTTTGCAAATGCAATTGTGCTAAATAGTAATCAATATTCAAGAACGGAATGTAATTGGTATTGATCTCTGAAAGATCTTCATTATCACTGAACAAGCCAACATTCAGGACTATGGAAGCAACAACTAAAAACTCTTTAATCAATAAGGCTAATTTCCCCTGGAATTCTCTAGAATCACGTCTACCACCAACATTCTGAAGTTGCCGATAACGAACAATAGCATATCTATACTTCTCAGATACAGTAGAATCAGTCAGCAGCATTTGAAGTCGTTGATTATGATGATGATTTGATACTTTTCTTGATCACCTGACCAACCTGGAGTCGCTTTGAAATCAACTTTTTAAAAATCCAATGAAAGCAAAGGGCTATCAAATATCATGAGTGCCCCAGCCTATTACGAGCTTTACAGAAGATCTACCATTGGGGTTGCCTTAACTGATGCATTGGATCATTTGATTTCAGACCAAAAAATTCAACCTCAGTTGGCCATGACGATTTTGAATAACTTTGATAGAATCATCTCAGACAACTTGAAGTTGGATGCTGGTATTGCAAAGTCACGTTTGACCTTCAAGGGAGATTTGGATACTTATCGGTTCTGTGATGATGTCTGGACATTCATTATAAAGAACGTTTTGATTAAGATGAATGATGTCAGTGCGATTGAGGGTACTTCAAATAGTGTTGATAGTGAGATCACAGTGGAGAAGTTCAAGATTGTGGCTTGTAACTCCAGAAAGGCGGCTGATATGTAGACCTCTTGCACGTTCGCAATTGTCAGTTGGAGCTTGACATGTTATTTGGCTTAAGATAAGAAATAGATTGAACATCTTATTAAGTTAACAAATAGAGAGTGAAGAAGAAATCTTTAATGATAATGAGTCACTTATATGAATCAGCTCCAGGTTTAATGGATAGTGTATATTTAATAAACGGAGAAAACAGAAGAGTATTGTAGAGTATCATTGACATCGAATATGAAAAGAATAGCAATGAACTAAGAAACATTCTTATAATAATTTATTGTCTATTCTAATTCTAGTACTTCTAACTAAGAACCCTTAGAAAACGAGATGACTGCCCATTTTCCAGACGAGCTCCAGAACTCACCAATTTCGTTTCCTAAACCAGCGTACTTTTCAATCAACTTCTCGTTCAATCCTTCAGGTAATCCAACCACGACATCTGCCTTACAAGTTCTCAATGAAAGAACAGGTAACTTAGAGGAGGCCAACTCTTGGATTGATTTCTTGAATGGAGTAGTTTTATCCCATTGCAAGTCACCAGTTAACTTACGGTAGTTCAAGTCACCTTTGAAGATAATCAAGTCTGATTTCAACAAGTCTTCGTATAAACCATCAACCTTTGCAAGGTTCCAGAAGTTGGTATCCAAAGTCCAGAATGGGTTTGATTCCACCACCAATTGTTTTGAGTCTACGTAGCTCTTCAACTTGTCGTGGACAAGCTTGAGAGTAGCAGCATCATCGTTTGGTAAGTTGTAGAACTTTTTGTCTACCAATTGGTTCAACAAATTGTCAAAATCCTTTGGCATGGTGTCGCTGACAAACCAAGGAACTTCCTTACAGTGAATATGGACTGAGTGGACCAATTTGGAGTCCAATACAAACAAGGTAAAGGCCAAATCAGCAAACAACTCGAATCCTGAGTTGTCCAATACAATGTCGATTCTCTTTTCCTTCTTGTTCACTTGACTCAAGTGGTCCCAAGCAGAAGGTAAATCATTTACAATGATATATTCTTCATTCTTCTTTCGAGTTTCAGCACCTTGGACAGATTTGATGTCTTCTAAAGTGACATTTCCAGCAAGCAAAGATAAGTCTGTGGCGTTACCCCATAAGGAAATGTCTATGAACTCCTGGAATAAGATACGTAAAGCTTCTTGGTCAGCATTAGCCAATTGCTGGTTCAATATCTCGTAACGTTTACTCAATTCAACAACACCACCCACTGACTGTTGAAAAGTTTGGTTTTTCAATCCTTCAAAGATATCAAAAGTGTGCCAGAAGGATTCCTCAGAACCAATGAATAAGTTGTTGATCCATTGATACAAGTAACACTCCAAGTAAAGCCAAGGACCAGTCAACCAAGTAACCTTTCTAGTGTTGTTAAGTTCTTCAAGAGAAGTATTGTAGTGAGACAAATGTTTGTTCAACTTGATTTCGTCCAGCGAAAACGGCTTGACGGTTCCATCTGCTTTGAAGTCTTGTAAAAGTTGATTCAAAGAAGACACTATGGACGAACCAGTAGATTCCAATGCAGGGTTTTCTTTAATTGCACCTGTAACATCATCAATTGCACCTGTAATAATCAAAGGCCACCTCTTGTGAACCGTTGGATAAGCAAATGACTTCTTGTCGTCGTTATAATATGGAGAAGGAAGAGACATGTTGGTTAATTGAGATTTCTAGTGGGGGATTTTTCGGACTGTTAAAGCGCGTGGTTCAGATTAAGAGTATAAAGTGTGGAAGGAAATTAGTAAGAGAGAGTAGATTGAAAAGTGTATAGGTATGATAGTAATAGATTATATATAAAGAGTTAATAGTGTGGTTGGGTTTTAGGATAGTCATTTGGATGTATGAATCAGAATGGAGTATCAATCTACTATGTATTTAACATGTCTACTATTTAATGGTTGTGTGGTTTTTAATAGATTTCAGTGTTAATTTGGAAAAATATGTAGATTTAACAGTGAATGAGACAATAAAATTGAATAGAGTAGAGTAGAAGAGAGTAGAATAGGGTAGAGTAGAGCAGAATAGAGTAGAGTAGAGGTAAAGATAAAAGGTATAAAGATCAATTCAATGGTTGAAAGATGAGGATGAAAACAGAGTAAAGACAAGATGATACTATAGAATATTCATCTTCATGTATGGATGGTAATGAAGTTCTTGCTTATGTATGACTGTCACCGTTTAAAATATATTTACGAATAATTGTGGGATGGATTCCTAATCAAAACATGTCAGAAGAATCGTTCAACTAAACCAATTACATTCCTATCGTCACATGTTATTCATAAATCAGGTCATGTCTAGTAATATGGTTCATTTTCTTTCTTTCTTTCTTAAGTGATATGGTTAAGGGGTTGTTTTTTTGGATTATAATGTTCATTATATACTACACTGGTGATCATTATACTGATTTTGATTTACGAAATTATGAGAATTAAGTTGGAATGCAAAGGATTTGAAACTAGATACTGTTTCTTTTCATTGTTCAAAGAATAAGAAGATTAGGTCCAATCAATTGAACTTCAGTTGCTCTAGTGAAGGATTAGTAGTTAGTTGAAAGCACTTACAGTCGATAAATAAGGTTATCTTCTCCCTCTAAATATTGTAGACGTAGAATAGGCAAACACCTCGTATCTATCAAGTGGGAATAGATAGATTATTTATTCGATAAGATGAGCAGATTAATGGATAGTATAGTTAAACATTTGTTATCAAAAAGTTTGACAAGACTGATAACAAATGCAAAATATCAACAAATAAATGATAATGCCTCACCAAACCTCACATTCACATTCAATTGACTCCTTCACTTACATCCTGCTTCACAATTGGAAACAGACCTCATATAATACAAAGATTTTTATATGGTACATACAATATAAAAAAACTAATAAAACAACGTAGAAACAAAACAGATACACCTAAGCGGCGTTTCTCTTAGCGTACTCAGCCTTTTCTTTCTCGTATCTCTTCTTGTCAGCTTCGGCCTTTGTTTCGTAAGGAACCTTCTCCTCAGCGTTCAAAGCCTTCCACTTCTCACCCAAGAGTTTACCGACTTGACCAAAGGCAATACCTGGGTGCTCGGCACGGACAATGTCTCTGTTCTCGTTGGCAAAGAACATGTAGGCAGACAACGATCTCTTAGGAGCGTTTGGGTCCTTTTTCTTTCTGTTCTTCTTCTCAGCTGGAGGCATTCTGATGTCGTTAGTATTTGTTATAATTTTTTAGTAGCAGAGCTCTCGCTATATATATTTCAGTACCACGCGTTGTTTGCGACGCGAAATCTTCAAAATTGCATTCGGGGCGCGCTGCTTTGGGTGGGAACACTAGCATATATTGTTAAGGCTAATCCATCTGCAGTCCCCTCCCACCACCAAAAATAAAAAAACAAAAAAAAAAACCTCTCTGAAATTGGTGCGGGCGTTGTACTTTTGCGGTCTCTCCCCAAAAATTTCCTATATCCAGCCAATCCCCCTGTTTTTTAGCAACTGAATTTTTGCAGAGCAGGGTTGATTGAATGTGTATAGGCTAGTCTTGGGATTGAGGTCGGGTCAAAGTCCAGGCGTCTTGGCCACGGCCACCATTCGAGCGTTGCTCGTTGGTGTGCGTGTGTTTGTTTGTGGGGTCTGCGAACATTTCGCAACCACCCATGAAAAACCCATGGATTCACACTTGGTCAGTGTGTTGTTTCCTCTTCTTCAAACTCGCCAGTATCGCCACGCCCACAGTGTACACTCTCTCATATACACCTCCAACATCTCTCCCAGCTTTCAATCGAACTTTTTTTTTTGTGTGGTGGTATGCTTATACTGCTACCAAAACTTTTTAATGTGTGCTTTACTTACTTTGATAATACTATGGGTGTACTAATAAATGGGTACTAAAAACAATTTGTATGGGAATTTCTCCTAGTTATTATATATTGAGAGTGTTGCGGTGATGTTTAGGGATCCAAATTACGCTTGCGGAATGTGAGTTACTACTATGGCATTTGTTTGGGTCTTACGCTTTGGGACAAAAAAACGAGAAATGTTTGGGGGGGGAGGAGGAGAAAAGAGTGGGAGGAGTTAATTAGGAGTAAATGATGGTGAAGAATTGAAGATGGTAGTGGGATTGATTATGGTGACGGACTGGTTTTGTAGTGAATGCTACGATTCTGATGTTGTAGAACATGTACCAAGCGAATACTAACTGAAAAACACAATAAGTAATTAATGTATTATGATATAATTATAATTGACTGAATGTACTATGAGCAATAATAGATAGAGAGAGAGAGAATGCTGGTCGAAAAATGTTTATCATGGTTATATAGAGAAGGGGTCACGTGGGATTGGATACTATCAAGTTTAGTACGTTATGCTTGAGTGAAAATGTCTGTCATTGATGTTATCATTTCGTATTGATATCACAAAACATATTCTAATGTATTTATAGGAGTTATTTGAGTTAGAAGCCATTCGATTCGATTGTATTCCATTTGATTCGAATCCACTCCTTTCCAATCCAATTCTCTAACCTCCTATTCCTTTGCTGAACTACTCACTCAGTCCAACAAATGAACAGAGAGTAATTAACTTGCTGCTGTCAATGATGAGTATAGTTATTTTTTAAAGCATTTGCAGCCATGAGTTCAGTAGGTTACTATGGATTAAGGCGATATGGTGAATTGCTTGTGAATTTATCTTAAAAGATTGAGGCGTCGAATTGATGAGTGTAGTCTAAACATTACAAAGAAATAATCTCGAATAAGTCTGATATTGTGACTGTTGATGGCTGTCGATGATTGGTGGTGATTAGTGATGTTTAGATTCATTTGTTCATTTGTGATAACTAAATTGTTGGATTTTTTATATTCATTTGAGATAAGATTTATATTGATATTTATATTCAGCATTATAGAGCACTCCAAGATGTGTTCTGATATTTAGTTATGACATAGTCTTCTAATTGGGAAAATTCACAAGTTATCATCTTCTCTCTCCTACACTCCAAATTCATTAAGCCTACTTGTTTAAAAAATAGAATCTTTTAATGTTTTTGAAATTAAATTAAAATCAGCTCCATCGTTAATGTTCAATTTTATTGTTAGAGTCTTTGAATACGATTGTGATTAATAGCTATATTGTTCTAACAATCTGAGCACTTCAAGATACAACGGTACATTATATCAAATCTTGTCCAATTGATAATATACTTATATACAAGACTAAATCTAAACTTTAAGTAAGATGTATACGGTTAGATCTAAACTTTAAATGTAATTATGAATAATGCAATAAGCACATTAGATTTGAACGAGAAGTTATGTATTGTTTTTAATCCTATTAAACTTGACTCTTCATTTTTTTTATGGGCTTTAAGTTTGGTTTTCAACTTAAGTATCAACTGACAATTGGAAGCTTGGACTTATATCACCACTTGTAAGAGAAAACGAAACTCTTGTACATTCCTTCTTGTTTTAATTTAATATTATATAGACATTACACCACCACTTCCTTCGAAATGTATACAAAATGTAATTTCGTAACGCATATGTGGCTGCAAATTATTATATCAACGATTAAAAATGCAGAAGAAGCTCTTCTGCTTGACGTATGTCAATTCGAAGCATATGTATTTTACAAGGATCTAGTTATTCTAGGGTTTATCTATTTTATATCCTATGTCAGTACTACAAGGATCTAAACTTTTAATATTAAAACCAGTTACTCCTTACTGAGAATACAAGTCTTTTCTATTATTCCATCGATACTACGTGGAACGTAAGAAGCTAAGGTTGTTACATTAAAATATGATTTATTAGCTAATCTATCAGGTTAGAATTAAAAGGTTTTAAAAATTACATCCCTCCTTTCTATTGATCCAGTTCTAAGTCTGGTTCTACCAGTACATCCGAACAACCTCCCAGATCAAATTAGACCTGTCACCTACCACACACTTCACCATCTACTCATAATCTTGTACATCCAGAAATATATTAAAACAATTATCAACAATATAAAACATAACTAATCATCAACACTAGTCGATTTCCACTTTTTACTAGCGCGCACAATCATGAGCTCCAACCTCTAGTACCATGGTCCACGGTACTGGTTGGCATCTTGATACCCGTATTGTGGGTACTGTTGGTAGCCACCGTACTGTGGCATGATTGGCTGAGCAAAAGCATTCTGTGGGTACTGTTGATGTTGCTGTTGTACACCGCCCTGCTGTTGACCTTGCTGTTGCTGTTGTTGTTGGCTCTTGGAGTCTTCGCCTTGTTGCTGCTGTGGTTGCTGGTGCTGTGGTTGTTGCAGCAGCAGTTGTGGTTGTTGCAGTGCGTGTTGTTGCTGCTGCTGGTTGAACGATGGCTGTGGTGGGTAGTTGTATGAAGGGAATCTGTTGTTAAGTTGATTCACCTGTCCATAGTACTGCGATGGGGCAGTTCCACTGAAGCCATTGGCACCGGCAGTAGCGCTCTGCGAACTGGATCCGTTACCTTGAGACGACGACGAAGTGCTGGCGGTCGATGCACCGGTGGATCCGCTGATCGACTGTTGGCCAGTCACACCGGCAGCTTGTTGCTGGTGTTGTGGTTGTTGTCCAAAGCTGTTCTGAGCTCCATTGCCATACATTGGTGCTCCATAGTACAAGTTGTAGTATGGGTATGGGTATGGCAATTGTTGCTGTTGCTGTTGTTGTAAAGTGTTTGGGTTTACTACAGGCAGCTGAGTAGAGGCAGCGGCGGCAGCACCGTCTTGTGCAGTAGCAGCACCAGTGGCGCCGTACTGTCCGTAAGCAGAAGCAGTGTTCGCATGCGAAGCTGCAGGTGACGAAATACCAGCCAACGATTGAGTGTTATAAGCAGAGTAGTCAATTCCAGGGTACCCGTATTGCGAGCCTGGTAAACTTTGACCAGCTTGTTGGGCAAACTGAGGTTGGCCGTACTGTCCATAGTAATCGTACTGTTGAGCTTGAGCTTGTTGAGCCTGTTGGGCTTGTTGAGCTTGTGCTGGCTGAGCCTGTTGTGTTTGCTGCTGCTGTTGTTGCTGTTGCTGTTGTTGCTGTTGCTGTTGCTGTTGCTGTTGTTGTTGTTGCTTTGATTGGTAAATGCTCTGGTTGTTGTATCTGTTTTGTTGATTGTTCAAACCATATCTTTGCGATTGTTGCGATTGGGAAATGTCAACGGGTTGTTGAGCAATGGTCTCTTCCTTTGCTTCTTCTTGTTCCTCGTCTCCCAAGTTCAATGAGCCAAACGAAACACCTACAGCGTTCACTTGTGAGCCAGCTGGTAATACAACTTGTGGTTCAACAGGTGCTTGCACTGGTACAACTTGTGGGGCTTCCACTTCAACAGGTTGTTGTGCAACCTGTGCTTCTTCAACTGCGGCCGACTCTTCAATTGGAGCAGCGTGTGATACTTCTTCTTCAAAGTCGTCTTCCTTGACATCTTCAACAGGTTTAATTTTTTGTGGTTTAGGCTTTGGTGTTATGGCCGATGCCCATGAACCTTGCTGTGGTGCTGGAATTGAAGCTTCCAGTAATACTGGTTCTCTTGCGGCAACTTCTTCTTGAGGTACGGGCACTTCTTGTACTTCCACTTCCTCTTGTTGTTCTGGTTCCACGTCATCTTCCCTAGTTTCAACTTCCTTGGTTCTTTCAGATACCTTTGGCTTTGGCTTGTCGTGTGACAAAGCAGCTGCCCATGAGTTCAAAGGAGGAGCTGCTGATGTTTCTGAGCCTGATTGTGCATCTTGGTTCGCCACTGCCGCTACGGCAGCCGCCACTGCGGTGGGTGCAGGCAGCAGTTGAGACGTCTGTTGTTTCGCCTTGGAATGCTTCTTGTGTGGCTTACTCGAGTCAAACTTCTTTGGGCCCTTATGCGATGGTGCAGCCGTGCTGCTCGTGGTACTTGGAGTAGTACCTGTGCCAGTAGCACCAGTTATCTCGTCAACCTGATGTTGGATCGCCACCTCCTTCTCCTTCTTTTTCTTTTCCTTGCGGCTGGTTTCCCATCTGGCAACCTTGTTGTTAACAATCAAATCAATCACTACTTCCAAGTCATTGCTATTTTCACTCAACAACCCTTGTAACTCATCCGTTTCCCAGTCGGGAAACATCTCAGCTAAACTCGCCAACTCGGCGGAAGTCTGACTGTTATTGTTACTATGGAATCGCTTCAGCTGGTTCTTGAAGCTTTTTCGTGTCGACATCTTTAAAAAAGTACTCGGACTATAATATATAAGTTGTGGTGGTGCCGGATCCCTCCTTTATGAATGTTTCTATGAAAAAGGGTCTGCAGATTCGTTAAATCAACGGCAACTGAAAATCGTGCTCTTCTTCAAATATTAAAACTTGACGTCAGAAATGGCGCGGGAGTATCTGTCAAAAAGTCAACTAGCTTATTATTTATATAACCGATGTATTAGCTATATAGATGATAACGTGTATAAAAAGAGTGTGACCTTGAAGATTCTTGTGTTGATTAATTTTTTCAGCGTCGACGTTGAAATTTTTTTTCTAGGGCGCACGACCTTGGTTGATTTGTGGAGTGTTTAGGAGGTTTTAGGTGGGGAGGATTGAGGAAAGATGGAGTTGTAAGTTTGGATATTGAGGTGGAGGAGGTGAGGTTGAAGGTGGAAATGTATTGGAAGTACTTTTTGAATCGACTTGTGCGGTTTTTTTGGACGAAAAGGTGATTGGGGTAGGAGATTGATGAGGGTTTATTAGATGAATATATGGGGTATTTGAGTGGAATATTTTAAAGTGGAGGACATTTACTGAAAGGGTTGGGGGTGGTGAAGAAGGTGGCGAAGAAAGATATCGATATAACGGTGGCGTTGTTAGTTACTAGTATTGATGGCAGTGATGGCAATGGCGGCAGTGGCGGCAGTGGGCGGGATACGGAATGAATGGAATGAGTATAAGTAGGAGTGAAATATATCTGGTGTGAGACAAATAATAGTAAGGTAGATAGAAAAGATGTAGAATAAAACATTCATCACTAATGGAATTAAAAAAGGAGATGGATGGAATGAGAGAAGAGATAATGTAGTAGAAGAAATGTACTGATGAAACAAGTAATGTGAAGCTGATAGTAGCAGAGTAACAGAGTGTAACATGGAGTAGCAAACAGAGAGTAACTGAGATAAATTGAAGTGACACCAAGCAAGAGTAAACAACTGAAAGAGAGAAGAGAATGAGTTAATATAGAAGAGTTTACACTTACTAGCAATTTATTTATATTGGTAACCTTCTTAGAAATAAATAAGAAAGGCATTCATGATATTAAATTAGAGTAATCAATTATCATATGCTTGACTGATAAGATTGATATATATGTTAGGTAGAGTTAATAGATACTCCAATGTGAATCTCAAAGAGTATTGAAGTATATACAAAGGATAATGCACTTATAATAATCAGTAGCTTATAAATAATTCTGTAACAAGTTGACATGTCTATTATGGTTTGCAGCATAAATTTTGCACCCAAATAATTTGTTAGACGAATCAGAGAAGAAAGGAGAATGTTCAAATAAAAGAATGTTGAGGTGGATTGGTATCTCCTTAATGAATGTGGTGGCTAGAATGGGAGAATAAGAGAAGAGGAGAATAATAGAAGAGGAGTTTACTGTGAATTAAGTTTTATGATGGCGAATTGTAATGTGGGGTTTCTTGGTGTGGCTTTGACTTATAATCTCATCATGATTGCTATGTAAATGTATGCAAGGTGAAGGTACATTAGTAGAGCTAGTATAAAGTTTAAAGTACTTGTGATACAAGTCCATAAACAACACATTCTACCACGAATTAACTAGTTTAATTACTCAGGCCTAAAAGTCTGTTGCTTGGCAACACATATAAATATACAACTTCAAATGATTTCTAGCATTATAAACCTATCATTCTACTTACTAACCTAATTCTACTTATAAAACTCACCAAATTCTACTTCTTCAGCTTTCATTTAAAGTACCTTCACCAAGGTACTCTCCTCAGTTTCTTCTTCCTTCTTACTTCCAACTAAGGGTAACACTAATTCTCCAGCAACTCTCTCAAATAACTCATATATCAACTCCTTCAATTCCTTTCCTGTTTGCTTGAAGTCTGGATATGAGTTTACTTCCAATAATGTAACATTTAAATCTTCACCCACCAAGAAATCTACACCAAATAATTCTATAGCATTGTCCAACGGCTGGAAGTTCATCTTGTCCACACTAGCGGCAGCCTTGTAAATCTCTCCAGTGATATCACACACTTGTTGGAAAATATGTTTCTTCTTCCCTTCGTCCAACCCTTGCAACTTCCAGAATGGTACCACCAATGGAGTTGCTGATTCCTGCAAACAAGTATTGGTCAAATGACCACTCATATTCACATCTCCTTCTTCGGAATTTGGGTTCACATACGCTGATTCAGCAAACAATGTCAAGATGTTCTTGTATACATATACTGACAAGTTTCCAGCACAAACAACATATGTTCTCAAATGGAACTTCTTGTGTTCGTAAACAGGTAACAACAATGGTGTATCCTTGTACTCCTGTACTACGAAATGACGTAATTGGGATATTATAACTCCATTATCATCTTCTCCTCCCTCATCATCTGTATCGTCTTCCTCAAATGAATCGAAAACAGCTTGCAATTGCTCAACCGTTCTAAAAAGTCGAATCCCTTGTCCCTTGTCACTCATGCTGGGCTTCAAAATCCATGTTCTATCCCCCTTTTCGATTTCATCTCGCAACTCGTACAGATCATCCAATGCATCCTCCAAAAACTCAGCATAATCTACCTCAAGTTGATAAGACTCAGGAACTGCTGTCTTCAAAATGGACATGGGGTTCTTGGTTATATAGTGGTGTACCGTATTGGCCAAGTAATGTTTTCTGATCAATGCCTTTCTATAAATATACGAGGGGATAAAGTACTGACTTGGGTTCGATGACAAAAGATCGATATCAATATCTTCATACTCTCCATAATGGAATACCTTTCCTTTAAGGTTTTTCAAAATGCTTGGATCTTCGGTGATCTTGAACTTGGTCTTGTTGAATGCGTCAACAAGTGGTTGGTAAATATAATTAGTTGAGGGAATAGTAATTAAAAGTGTTGGAGCATCTGCTGGAAGTTCTTTTGGAAGTTCAACCAAATCGTCATCCAACTTAAGTTCACCTAAAAGTGGTTCTACAGCCTTAAATGCAGCCTTCAAGGGAGTAACACTAATTCCTTCCTCCATTAAAACTCTGCTATCAGTATATCTCTTATCAAGTAAACCATCTTTATAGACCTGCTTAAAGTTTGGTGTCCACAAGTACTCTTGTTGGCCATTTAAGTTCTTTTCTGGTTTGGGTGAATAAATCGATCCCCATGTATTGTCCAATACTGGGGTGTATAAGATCTTGGTTGACCCCAACTTCAAAGATGGTACTAAGGGGATATTGACTGTGTACAAGTCAACTTGTCCATTCAGTTCAAGTAATTGCGAGTACAATTTGGAGACTAATTTGACAGAAATCCGTGCTGCTTCTTGAAGAACCTTGTGGTTATGTTCTGGGCTGAAGAATGCGTAACTCAAGGCTATGGCACGAAAACCATGGGTCACAGCCTCCATAGCTGCACCCACAGTTCCACTAGTCAACGAGTACAAGTTGCTCGAGTTTTTACCAAAGTTGGGTCCACTCAATACCAAATCCACAGGGCCTCGTTCCTTATACAAATGGTGTATACCAATATCTGCACATGCAGCAGGGGTACTATTGATAAGGCACCATTCTTGATACCCTTCCTTTTTCTGAGGAGAATTGAAGGGACCATCAAAAGAATTCACTCCTTCTGATGTTTCACCATGTGTAGATACCTTGGTATATATATAAGTCAGCAGTAAAGTCTGGCCTGCAAAATGGGCCTTCCCGATCCACGATCTCTGCTGGTCAGGTACAGCAATCAGAAGATCCCAATCGGTATTGGTAATTATCTCATCTACCAAATACTTGAAATATGGACAAGCCTTATCATCCAAAGGACCATCATCATTAGTTAAAAGAACATGCATCTCACTCTACTTGTGGGTTCTTTCTTGATTTGGTACAAATTTTTTTATCAACTGAATTTTCTCACAGGTCACCAACAGCAAAGATGTCACTTTTTATGGGGAGCTCATCGCAGTATGCGAACGTACAGGTGGATGAGGAGAAGATGAAGATGGCCACCATGCAGTTTAAAGCTACTGCAGCCACTTTTAACAGTCTTCTTTCCACTTGTGCGTTGAAGTGTATTCACCATGAGTATGGTGAGAGTGAATTAGCTACTGGAGAGAGTGCATGTGTAGATAGGTGCGTGACCAAGTACTTGAGAGCTAATATGTTGATTGGAATGAAGTTCCAGGAGAAGAGAATAGATCCGATGGCTACTATGGAAGAGTATAAGTATGTGCAGAGGAAGCTTCAGCAGAATGAACACAAATGAACATCTTGAAGTGATGCATGAGATTAGAGTCGAGTAAATTTTGATCTATAATCTTGAACTTGAAGTGCAAAGGTAGTAGAGTGCTGTTATACCAAGTTGATGCTTTATTTGTACGGTGGAGAGACTTGTTGAGAGACTGTGAAGAGATTGTGAAGAAATTGAAAGAGGTGTAACTTTTAGTGAAAGGTGAAAAGTGAAGATAGAAATAGGATGGGAAAGATTAAAGTGAAGTTAAAACAACTGAACTTTACATATATGATAGATTATCTTGTGAATATTAATGTGGCAGCAGACAATAATTGGAGATGTTGACTATAATAAATGATTTAATGTGAGATTGTAAATATTTGTGAAAAAATTGAGTCATCTGAAGTGACGTTCATAGTGTGTAAGAGTAATTGGGTAGGTTTAAGATGAAGTGGTTGCTATTGTTTGGAAGGTGTTGGAAAGATTCACGAATGGGAATATACTTCAGAAATGTCATAAGAATAGGTAAAGTGGGGACAAATTAGGACAACAAGAAAACGTGAAGGATTGTTTATTAAGAACTTCTACTGAAGAAGTGTATATTTTAGAACTGTATAGTGACGAGGTACAATGAGTTAAACAAAATTCCTCAAGGATTAGCATACACCATCAAGAATTGAAGGCACCGTTCAATAATTGAAGAATTTCTATACCAAATAAATCTCATTGAACATGAAGACAACAAATTGAGAGCATTCAAAGGTACCTGCACCTCTAAGGCAAACTTCTCCACCCCAATTGAATCACTTAACTCCCCCTGCTAATCTCCTGGCGGTTTGTTTGCAGCAGCAACAACGTTTTCCCCGGGATCATTAGGGTCCGCATAACCGAGGGACGTTGAGTGAAAAATTTCCCCAGACAACACATATTCTTTTAATAGTTACTCAATTGTAATTCAAGACACTTCATCAACATCTATTCAATTTCCTTTAATATCATAATACATCTTAATTCATTTATTCATCTATTTAAGCCAAAGAGTCCTTGGTGTGGAAAACGGCCAAAGCGTCAGCAATTCTAGCACTCATGGTCTTTTCACCTTCTCTAACCCAGACTCTTGGGTCAAAGTACTTCTTGTTTGGCTTGTCGTCACCATCTGGGTTACCAACTTGGGTGAGCAAGTAGTCCTTCTTGGTCAAGACGTAGTCTCTGATACCAGCCAAGTAGGCGAATTGACAGTCAGTGTCCAAGTTGACCTTGACGACACCGTGGGTGATAGCGGTGTCGAATTCGTGTTGGGAAGAACCGGAACCACCGTGGAAGACGAGGAACAATGGCTTCTCAGAAGCAGATCCGCTCTCCTTCTTGGCGAATTTTTGGTGGTCACCCAAGATTTCTGGCTTCAATTGCACGTTACCTGGCTTGTAGACACCGTGCACGTTACCGAAAGCAGCGGCGATCGAGAAGTTTGGAGAGATTGGAGCCAAGGCTTCGTGGACCTTGTAGACGGTTTCTGGCAAGGTGTACAAGGATTCCTTTTGGACATCTTCGTTGTTGACACCATCTTCTTCACCACCGGTGATACCGATTTCCATTTCCAACCATTGGCCCAACTTGGTTTGTCTCTTAAAGTATTCGACACAAGTGGCAATGTTTTCGTCGTCGGTTTCCTCGGACAAGTCCAACATGTGGGACGAGAACAATGGAACACCAAACTTGGCAAAGTGTTCTTCATCAGCCTCTAACATACCATCGTACCATGGCAACAACTTCTTAGCACAGTGGTCGGTGTGCAACACAACTGGGATTCCATATGATGGAGCAATGGATCTAATGTAGTGAGCAGCAGCAACGGCACCAGCAATTGAAGCTTCTTGGTTCTTGTTAGCGACACCCTTACCAGCAAAGTAAGCAGCACCACCTTGGGAAGTTTGCAAGATGATTGGAGACTTGTTGTCTCTGGCAGACTCTAAAGCAGCAACAACGGTGGACGAAGAAGTAACGTTAATGGCTGGAATAGCAAATCCCTTTTCTTGAGCGTAAAGGAACAATTGACGAACATCATCACCATAGATGACACCGGATTTCTTTAAAACTGCTGGAGGAGACATTATATATACACTTAACTTTATACGTTGATTGGGAATCAAACAAAATTGGGAATATCCTCTTCTATTTATATTGTGCAAAATTGAGGGTTGGACGAAAGTGGAGCAAAGAAAAAAAAGTCCGAAGGATCACTATCATCCGGGACGAGTAATGAGTGAGGTATAACGTGACATTGTCGACTGGTGATTGTCATAGAGCGTATTGTGTATTAAAAAAAGACCACGAGTATAAGTGGTATGATGTATTTCACTTCTTTGTATGGTTAGAAGATGGTTAGGCTGAACTTTAATTCTGGAAGCATTCATGTGTTCGATCCGTTGTGTGCCGGGGTTTGAGCACAAGTCTGGTTCCTTCCAACCGGTTCTATACATTCTTTGAGTTGTTCTTAACGAAAAATTTCATCTCCTTCATGTGATTGGTGGGGAAAATTCTGTGCCTTCTGAAACAAAATGTAAACTGTAAAGAAAGTGTAGTAGTCGAGTAATTGATTAAGAGTGTGTGAAAGAGAGAGAGTGTGAGAGAGAGCAAGAGAGAGCGAAGATCAATATTATGGGTGTTATGAAAAGTATAGCAGGGTTTCCTTGCACTCAATTCGATAATTCTAAAGATGAACTTGGCCAGATACTGGATCTAGTTTCTGTACATTTATCAGAACCATATTCGATATATGTTTATTGGTATTTCCTTAATACATGGCCACAGTATTGTTATGTTGTTAAAGATGGAAGTAAAGTAATTGGGGTTATAATATCTAAGGTTGAACCTCATAGAGAAGTTAGAATGCGTGGATATATTGGAATGGTTGTTATTGAACCGAAATATAGAGGTAAAGGAATAGCACAAGAATTAGTACAAGTAACAGTTCAAAATATGATAGAATGGGATAATATAGATGAAGTGATGCTTGAAACAGAAGTGATAAATAAAGGTGCTTTGGGATTATATGGAAGTATGGGGTTCTTGAAAGTTAAAAGATTATATAGATATTACTTGAACACTCATGATGCTTATAGATTGATCTTACCGATTGGAGAGAGACTGACAAAGAGAATAGGGTTTTTACCAAAACTTGAAAATAATCAAGTTAGTGTTGAGTAAGAAAGATTGAGTTTAAGAATAACTTAATAGAAGAATGAGAGGTATATGGAACATGTATAGAAATAAAATAAAGGATCTAAGAGTTATAAGTAGGGAGAAATCATTGGCATTCAAATGATGGTTCCATAATTCCTAATCTCGAACCATTACATCTGTCATATCAATTAAACTTCTCCACACTTGACGGAGTAAACCCCCGATCATCACTAATTTATACATTTTATGTATTCCTTGTATTATATACTTGGATTTTTGTACAGGTCTTTCCTAGTTAGCTAACCAAAATTAAAAGCAGCAACGTCATGGAGATTAGTATTGTTGGGGCCGGGATCTTAGGGCTTTCTACAGCTCTTACTATTGTTGAAAATACTCCCAAGCACCGGGTTAAGATTATTGCCGAGTATGGTCCTCATACTACAACGGTAACTACAAAGTATACATCACATTGGGCTGGTGCTCACTTCCGTCCGATGCCTAGATCTGAGGCTAATGATGACAATCATATTGAAATGACAAGGGAGACTTTACGTAGAATGCGTATATTTGCTGAGGATCCTGCGGCAGGTGTCAAGATTGTCCCCGGGATTGAATACTTTGACACAGCTGATATCGTGTGGAACAAGAATGGACTTTTGAAGGATGGTTATAAAGATGGGATCTCTAAGTTTAGGGTACTTTCCAAGCTGGAATTACCAAATGGGATTACTCATGGTACGTTTTATGAAACATGGGTGCTCAATCCACCCATTTTTATTGAATACCTTTATCGGAAGTTGCTTTCATTAGGTGTGACGTTTTCCAGTGAAAGAATTGAATCATTGGATCAAATCAAAAGTCAGATTGTAATTAATTGTTCTGGAGTAGGATTCAATGATCCAACAGTCATTCCTATTCGTGGACAAACTTTGATACTTGATGTTGGTAATGTCAAGGTTGAAGCTACATATACTGCCCAAACAAATGGAAAAGATTGGACATTCATTATCCCTCGACCAAATGGTGGAGTTATTCTTGGAGGAACAAAACAGGTTGGCGACAGCAATAGTAAACCAAGAGAAAGTGACACGAAAGAAATCTTAGAAAGAGCTCGTGAAATCTATCCATGGATGTTTAAAGATGAATTGAAAGTAATTGGTATTAATGTTGGGTTCAGACCAGTGAGAAATAATGGCTTGAGAGTAGAAAAGGAAGTTAAAGAGGGAAAAAGAAGCATAGTAATTCATAACTATGGAGCTGGAGGAATGGGATACGAATTGAGTTTTGGAAGTGCTAAAATAGTATTTGAGCTACTTCAAAGTGTTACTCTGGAAAGCCACTTGTGAGTTCGTTGATAGTTTCAATCTATGGGATTTTAGATAATGATGTAGATATGAGTTTTTAGAGAGAGAATATGAATTGTATGTTTGAATATGAATTATATGTTTGAAAGATATTGGAGTTACTATCACTTTACTTGCTTCCTTTGAGATTTATTGCCTTTGAAATCTACAAATTGGAGGAAGTTGATAATTTTGCACCCAAAAATTATGTACTCTTTATACAATAGAGTAGAACGTAAGTTGAGTTAATGATAGTACAATATTAATGTCAGCTTGAAAACATTATCAACATATACTCGAATTCCATGCTCATAAAAAACTTCAATTTTATCCATTATACTTCCCGGTAAGGTTCAACTCACTTCTCACTTCTTTCCTTTTTACTTGACACCTTCTTAACCAATTTAATTTATGTACAATTGTGTAAGAAGTTACAAATCATTTCAATTTAATTCTAGGGCTGAGAATATAAGGAATACCGTTCGATAATGATCCAATCGGTGAGCTACACTATAGAATTCAACTAAAGCCCAACTCTCTATTCACTCTCATACGTTTCTCTTTCAATTCTCAAACAAACTTCCAGTTCCTTTCACTCATCTCTCACATCTCACTCGCCATACTCATCCCCATCATCACACTCACTCATCACTTCCAACACTCATACTACCTCTTTTCTACTCATTCTCCCCTCCCTCCTCCACTCAAATCAAATTGAAGAAACCGACTTCGAGACGCGTAATTTTCAAGACGCGTAATTTTTTTTGTATATAAACTCACAATTTGCATCTCCAAAAATTCAACATATTTTTCCCATAAACTAACGATGATTGAAGGTAAATTCGACGAATCCACGCTCTTAAAGAAGATTGTTGACTCAATCAAGGACTGTGTGAAGTTATGTAACTTCAACTGTACTGAACATGGTATTACCGTGCAAGCTGTTGATGATTCTCGTGTTCTTCTTGTCTCTCTTTTGGTTGGACAATCTGCTTTTAGTGAATATAGATGTGACAGAGATGTTACATTAGGAATTGATTTGGAGTCATTTTCTAAGATCATCAAGTGTGGTAACAATGACGACTACTTGACATTGTTGGCAGAGGACTCCCCAGACTCTGTGATGACTATTTTCGAAGACAAGAAGAAGGAAAGAGTCAGTGAATATTCGCTCAAGTTGATGAACATCGACTCTGAGTTCTTGAAGATCGATGACATGGACTACGACTCGGTCATAACAATGCCATCCACAGAGTTTGCCAAGATTGTTAGAGACTTGAAGAACTTGAGTGAATCGTTGAACATCATTGTGACAAAGGACAGTGTGAAATTCTCATCGGAGGGTGAAACCGGATCTGGATCAGTGGTATTGAAACCATACACCGACATGGACAAGCCAGAAGAAAGCATCAACGTCACATTGGAAAACGCAGTCGACTTGACCTTTGGGTTGAAATACTTGAATGACATCATCAAGGCCACAAGTTTGTCTCTGACCATCACAATTAAGTTGGCTGACAAGACACCAGCATTATTCGAATACAAGTTGGATGTTGGAGGGTACTTGAGGTTCTACTTGGCTCCAAAGTTTGACGAGGACGAGTAAACTAGTTTACGAGAATGAAGTAAAGGGTGATTCACAATGATAAAGTAATGTTGACCTAACGATTTTATTGTGAGATAATGTATAGTATTTAATAAAGAAGAAAAGAGAGTTTAGTATTGGTAGTCAGGGAGTAGGATTAAAGGTGAGATTTGAATATGATCAGTAAATAGAGAGATATGAGAGGTGATACGATGTTCCAGTGATCCCATCATTGAACACATCTCGTACTTCACATCTCCCACTTCAGTTGCCACTTCAGTTACCACCCCACCAGTCAGTACATAAATTACACGGATACAACACGAAAATCGTCTACTACAATCTTCTACCGCAACCTTTACTCTACTTTCTTGTATTCATTATATTACTCTTACAGATTAAACTCAATTATGACAATCCTAATTACTCTTCTTGTCGTGGATTTCCTTGCCCCACTTGTACAAGTCTCTTCTCAACCTGTCTGCCCTCACTATCCCGTTACGTATCGATGTGAGGTTCTTGATATACTCGTGTTGTCTTTGTATACTCACCTGTAAGTAATTGATCAAGTCATCTTTGAGGTTTGTTAACTCGTCATCTGAATCAAATTGGAGGTGGTACGATTCGTACCTTTTGAGAGTTTCTGGAAGTGCAAAGAATGGGTCTGTCACTTCGTCAGTTCCATTTTCAGTATCTTTTTTGATTCGTGGAGATTCTGATACTTGAGATTCTGATTGTGGTTGTGATGGTTGCGATGGTTGAGATGGTTGTTCTAATTGGGTAGCTTGGGAATCGACTTGTGATTGAGTTGCTTGTGATGTTTGGTTAAGTTCTGTTATTGTTGTTGTTGTGGTTCTTGGATCATTTGAATTTACCTCAGCAACAATTTCATTAACTTTAAGTTCTTTATCATTTACTTCCTTCACATTCTCATTTTCGTTATCCTTTTCTTTTTCTCTCTTGTCATCATCCAATCCATGATCATACTTTTTCAATCCCAAGTTCTCTTCTAACAAATAATACCAATCTTCACCATTCAATACTTGTAATAATTTGCTTAACCAGTTAAGATTTTCTTGTTCTACTTTAATCAATTCGATTAACTCGCTTGCTAAACGGTTGAATGTTTGCAGTTTGAATGTTTTCAGGATTGCTGGGTGTAATATAATTTCCAGTGGGTGGTTGAGTGGGGCCAATACATCTGCCAATCTGATTTTTTTGAATGGGTGTTCTTCTTCGTTATCATCTTCTCCAAAATCGCTATCACTTTCACTGTCACTGTCATCTTCATTCTCAACATCATTATCTTCATCATCATCTTCTCCATAACCACGTTCATCATTACCCTGATCATCATAACTTCCAAAGGTTTCCTTCCATCTACGTTTGTTCCTTGAGTTACTCTTCTCTATACTATCATTGGTAAGTACTAAAAAGTTGGACCCATTATAATCAACAACCTTTGTATTGAGTGAATCTAACAGCAGTGATGGTAACTGTAACTTATATCCACGGTTCAGTTGAATTAATCCTTCAGACGTAGAATTACTAGATTCAATAGTCCGTGACAAAAGCGCTTGCTTGAACCTTCCAATAACCTCTAATGATGTACTATCTAACATCCTATCGTATCTATACTCTCGTCTGTTATGTTCGTCCTCTACTTCTTCCAAAGTTTAGTTTCGTTTCGCTTTACACTTTTTTTTTTTTTAGGTCTCACATTTCTCCTGAGATAAGGTATGACAACTAAGAGGACATAGTTAATTCCTTGTGTTTATTGATTGATAGCAAGCTATTACTGTTACTGATTAGTTGATATATTGAAGATTCGTTAGGGGTTGTTTTATTGGGATTAGAGACTTAACACTTTTATTTCATATACTTTAAAGTATTTGAGTTTAAAGAGAGAGGAGGAAAGAATTCGCCACCCCACCATGTCATACCTTACCATCTATAATTCACATACAGGTCAATCCTTGAGGATATCAAAGCCAGTGAGGTATCATAAACAGCTTGAGCTTAAATACTTTATACTGGAACAGTTTTCATTTGAGGATGTTGCTGCTGTGTTCTTGCTTACTAGTTTTGGGTTTCGTCTTAACTTTAGTATGATAAATGAGTTAGAGGAGATCTATGTTTATGATAAACGCTTCTTTCTGAGTGATTATGTACCGTCTATGGTATCTGATATAGGAGGGTTGCGTAAACCTCAGAGATTGTCATCTAATTCTGATAAGGTATTACTGGCATGGTTAAGAACAACCTTACAAGATTGTACATTATATGAAGAAAAGGCAAAGCAATTGGCAAGACAAATCAGTATTGTATTCACTTCATTGAATCTCATTATCTTATTCTGTTCTAACTTCATAAATGATAATGAGAAACCATTTGAGAGTTATTTTAGTCAAGTGAAACTCATGAATATGAAGACACTACATCAAGTGTGGCCGGAAAAATATGCTACATTAAAGAAAATACCACTGTTCAAACTAGCTAACAACAACATACAACTCCTGTCACTATTGGAATCTCATCGCTTGGAAGAAGCTGCCAGTTACATCTCAAAAAATTTACCATTAGTGGTGGATAAATTTAATGAAATGAATGAAACTATAGCACAACTCAATGAAGGGAAATTGCATATCGACAAGGAAATAGAACTCTTACGTAAAGATTCTATCAACAAACTCAAACTGAGAAGCAGCAACAACTGGATGGAACAAATCCAAAGTGCAGCAAACTCAAAAAACTATGATCGTGTGCATGTATTGGCTGGTCATTTCCTCGACTATGTACATGACCTCGAAGATTTCAAAACTCAATTGGTACAGAAACTGGTGGGAGTCTTCAGTAGTGTTGCCACTATTCAATTAAAGAATGTAAATATTACTGCAGAATTGAAACTGTTAACTGTGGCACCTACCAAAACACATGGTACTACTCCTGCTAAACCCACAAAATCATTAGAACCTAACCAGAAATCTAACACCGATCCACCCACCTTTGAAATACTCACAATGATAAAGAAACATGAAGATTATTTATCACTCACAATCGACCTACCACTTTTATTTGGGTTTATACTCATTGAAAAACGTAGAGAAACTGAATGGGCTGACTACTTCTCGAATGGAATCGTTACTCATGTATCTGAACAATTAACCAGTTTAATTGAGACAGAACGGAAGTTTCGTAAGATTTGGCTCTTGAAACTTGGAAAACCCCTTTCTATGCTTAACTACGATCAAGTTGGCAATGGAGCTGCCAATAAGTTTGTGATTTCACTTCCCAATGTAGACGTTGGATGGAGTGGTCTCAATAATGACATCTTTGAAAACTTACAATCACTCTCTATTCAAAGAGAAGACATAACAAGATACCTCCAGCTCGTTGAAAGTTCGTCAATTAGTTCAAAACATGCCAAACTCTTGAATAAAACATTCAAGGATTTAATTAAATGCACCAGTAACTTAAAGAAAGTGACTGAATTAGTGAACTCATTGAGCACTTATACTGCCATCTCGACCAACTCACCCTCTGAGCTGAGAGTGATCCTGAAAGACGCTGAATCAGCACAAGATGATGCTGACTTGAACGTCATCAAAGATTTACGGCTGCGTATTAAGGTCTTGGAAAACTTATTACACCAACTGCAGTTCAAGAATTTATCTTCATGGCCTGTAGTATGGAATAATAACCTGGGTAATACAGACAACAGAATGAGCATGATCATGAATCCTCTGTCGTCACCCAAATCACCTGCATCTGTTCAACAAAAGTTGAACTTGAGTAATCAAAGATCAAACAGCATCTCCACACCAAAGAGCAACCCTACACAGTTATTGCCTAGGAAAGTACCACCACCACGTAGTGATGTATCGCAGATATTAGACTCGTCAGTGATAGACAAACACTTGGACAATATTCGCTTGAAGAATGAAAACTTGGGGATTGTACAAGAAAACGAGGATCTTGTGAAGCAGAATGAAAAGTTGAGAGCTGAAAATGAGCATTTGAAAGCAAGAAATGTACGGTTGGTACTGGACAATGAAGCTCTCATCCAATCACACGCAGCAATGGTCCAAGAATTGAACGGACAGATTGACTCTGTTAAACAAGAAAAGGTTGACTTTGAAAGTCACTTATCCCAATTGAAAGACAAGAGAGAGGAAAATGAAATGAAACTTAAGCAGGAACTTAACGTAAAAGAACAAGAATATACTATCCTTAAACTGACTAACAATAGGATGACAGATCAAATTGAACAGTTGGCTCAAAAACTAGAACTGAAAGAGACTCTGATTTCAGATTTGCAAACACGTATAGGTCAGTTTACAGAGATGAGTACTAACTCATCACAAGAAGTCCACAATTTGAACAATAAAATCAAAGAGTTGAGAATTGAATTGCAAGACGCAGAGAAAATGAAGAATGACTTGCTTTCAAACTTGGCACTGAAGGAACTGGAGTTCCAACAAGAACGTAAACTGTTGGAGGCAGAAATCAAGAGTTTCCAGTCTTCATTGGAAGAGAAAACTGAAGATTATGAAAACTTGATGGAGTTGACGCAGACTAGTAAGAGGAATGACGGCGTGATTATTGAATTAAACCAAATCGTCACTAGTTTATTGTTAAGAGTACGTTCATTAGTGGAAAGAAACTTTGAATTCTTTTTGGAGTTTTGCTTTGTATTAGAATCCATGGGTCTTTTATTAGTAAAGGAACCACAAGGATTTAAGATATCGAGAGTTAAAGGTTTGAGGAATAAGAAAACTGATGATCCAACAGACACAGTGATTCTTTCTGAAAAGCCTAGCTCGAAAGTTATCGAGGAAATTGAAGAGCTTGTAAAATGGACACAAGAGTTGAGTGATGTTGAATTGCCAACTGAAGAAGACAATGCAGATTCAACCAGTGGTATAGACGAAGATAAACTTGATAGGTTGAACGAAGTGTCAAACAAGTTAATAAGTTTATTTAACAACCACTTCAAGAAGGAAGGGCACTTGGATGAATTCTTGAATGTAATTGCATTCAAAGATAATATCCAATTGCAACATGACGATAGTGCCACCTCCACCAAATTCTTTTTGAATGCAATCTCAAAGAGATTTAGAGACGTGGAAGGATTCGCCAAGAAGCAAACCAAAGAAAACAAGAGCAAACTTCAAGAGATCCAAAGATTGTCGAACCGTGTAAATAACAAGATCTCTATGAATGAGTTCCAAGAACTGGACTTGGTTTTGTTTTTGCCAACACGTATCGACAGAGTTGGTGGAGAACCTATAGAAGAAGAAAGCTTACAACCATGGGCAGCCTTTAATATAGGAGCACCTCATTATTTCCTTAACGTGAATTCGTACAACCAGGAGAAGTTTGTGGATAAAGCATGGATGGTTGGCCGAGTACATAAGATAAAGGAAAACTTGGTTACTCAAGAGAATTATGGAAACAAGGAAGCAAATCCTTACCAATTAAGTGTAGGGGTCGTTTGGTTTCTTGTTGATGCTACAGAGGAGAGTTGATAAATAGTTTTGAAAGTTTTAATAAATGAGTAGCTAAATATTACTTCTATACAAATGTTCCACATTTATTCTGGAGCGTTATTAAATAAGTAACTAACACTTTCACCATTGTGCAATCTTCTAACTGCTTCTCCTAAGGTAGCACTGATGTCGATTATTTCCAAGCGAGGGCATTCTGCTAATTTATTTTCCAATGGCATGGAGTTTGTGCAAACAACTTTGTCCAATTTAGAGTTGTTTAACTTTTCAATAGCATTCAGTGAGAAGATTCCATGAGTAACAATAGCTATCACCTTTTCAGCTCCATTCTCGAGTAAAACATCTGCGGCCTTACATAAGGTACCACATGTGTCTGCTATATCGTCAATCAATATACAGACTTTACTACTGACATCACCAACTAGCACCATTCTTGATACTTCGTTTGCTTTTTGTCTTTCTTTATGGATCAAGGCAAAGTTAACATCTAACTTGTCTGCAATGGAGGCCACTCTCTTTGCTCCACCTGCATCAGGAGAAACGATGATCAAGTTTTCTGTCTTAGTGTTTTCCTTAATCCACCTTAACACTAAAGGCTCCGCATACAAATTATCCACAGGAGCCCTGAAGAATCCTTGTATCTGTGATGCATGCAAGTCCATTGTAATTACATGATGACAGCCGGCTGTTTGAAGAAAGTTAGCAATCAACTTTGCAGTTATAGGAGCTCTCAGCTTATCCTTTTTGTCTTGTCTAGCATAAGGAAAGTTGGGGATCACTGCTGTGATTCGACGAGCACTGGCAATCTTACAAGCATTTATAATGATCAACAATTCCATAACAAAGTCATTTATATTAGTCTCTCCACATCCTGTTTGGATGATATAGACATCCTCATCTCTCACTGACTCACCAACTGCTACTGCTGTTTCTTTATTGGTGTACTGGAAAGCTCCGACACGAGCTAAACTTATACCCAATTTTGCAGCAACAAGCTCAGCCAACTTGGGATGTGAGTTTCCTGCGATCAACTTGATCGAATTCTGGGATTTAGGTGACATTGTTGAATCGAACCCCACGTTAGGAGTGAATGAATGGTCTTGATGTGATGGTTAATAAATCTTGAAAATCTTGATGAGTTAAAAATTGATAAGCACGTGGGAGAGCACGAGTTTGGCTGCAAATTGTATATGAGTTAAAGGTATGAGTATTACGTTTATTTGAAGGGTAAGGAAAAAGAGAGAGAGAGAGAGAGAGAGAGAGAGAGAGAGAGAGAGGGAAAGTGATGTGGTAGGTGGTATTCATGGTAGTTTCAAGTTATTAATTGTGAACTTTGTAATCAGTGCATGTTATGTGTTGTATATGTCATGTGGAGTATATGAACTTCAGAATTTCTAGTCAAGGATGGTGAATACTGAACAGTGACATAGAAGGGTCATGCTGGAGACTTCCAAACAGTTTGGATGCTTCTTATTGTTTTTATTGTTATTTGGAAGCGTGGAAATTCTACCGGCATTCTTCTTATACAGCTCCTCGTTATAAGTACTCTTAACTTTTGTTCGATTAATTTTCAATTCTAGTTTAGCCTAACATATAAGCTAGTAAAGTCTGAATAAACACCTGGATAATTCAATGATTACTTTCATTTTATAACCCTTTCGTACTCCTATATTTCAATTTTCATCCTTTGCTAGAAGTTAACCTATATTCTCGATAAATCATTCCAATCTTTTTTATCTTTGTTCATCATCTCATCCTTTTCTTGTAAAGCTCAACTACATATTACATCTCTTTATCAATGAAAACACCCTGCTACATTATACCAACCCATTCTAACTATATACTAATACTTCCACCTGTACTCATCTCTTGCTAACTTCTTCACACCCCACTTACTGATCAATTTCAATTCACTTTGTGCTCAAACGAGCTTATCATGCGCTTCCAAATTCGTCACTTTGGGCGGAGACATCGCGGAATGAAGATCCCTTCAGTATAAACTATATATAAACCATTGAAGACCTTGATTGAAAGGTTATCGTCATGACACATAAGCAAGTTATCATAATTGGAGCAGGGATTTCCGGAGTCAAGACTGCTTTGGATCTTTACAATGGTGGGGTAAAGGATACACTTATTTTAGAAGCTAGAGATAGAACTGGAGGACGTCTTGTTTCGATTGATTCGACCAATTCTCACAACAAGTCTCTCAAGTATGATTTGGGAGCACTGTGGTTCCATGATGGTTTACACAATCCACTTTTTGAAAAGGCAAAGGAGAGAGGAAACATCGACTTCTACCCTGATGATGGAAAGCATCTTGTCTTTTCCAAAGACGACAGAGTGATTGAAAATTACAAGTTTGATCAAGTTATGGAAGAGATAAAAATATACTGTGTTCACTATTACACACAGAACCCAGATGCAATTGATTTATCTTTGAAAGACTTTTCTGAAATGTACTTGAAGAAGAATGCCAAGTTGTTGACCGACGAACAGAAAAAGTATAGTGCCAATGTAGTCAGAATGTGGGCTGAACTTTGGCATGGAGAGTGTTGGGACAAGTTATCCTCAAGGTACGTTTTTGGTGATGTACATTTGGGTAGAAACATTCTTGTAAAGAATGGTTTTATCAACGTATTCAACAACGAGTTGTTCGATTTACCAGAGTCATACAGAAATAACAACATCTTGATCAACACAAAAGTAGCAAATATCGACTACTCCAGCAAGAAATTAATCACATTAACCACCAGAAATGGTGAAAAGTATACTTGTGACTACCTCGTGGTTACTGTCCCTCAGACCTGTTTCAAGGTAGAAGATAAGACACACCCTGCATACTTGAGTTGGACACCTCAATTACCACAACATATCCAAAAGGTATTACCAGATGTGTTCTTTGGTTCTTTAGGAAAGGTTATGATTGAGTTTGACTCTTGTTTCTGGCCAAAAGACATTGAAAGATTCTATGGTGTATCCACGAAAGACATTGACTCTTCAAGCACTGCAATAAAGGCATGGGATTACCCTACGATAGGATTAAACTACCAAAAGCTCGCCAACACTTCTACCTTGTTGTTCTTGACTCAAAAACCACTCTCGCAATACATTGAATACATGGATCCCACAACTAAGAATGAGCAAATCTGGGATTTGTTCAGACCAATAGTGGAACAATTTAGTACTGGGCCTGTCAAGGCACCCACCGGTATCCATCATACACCATGGAACAATGACCCATTGGTAATGGGTTCGTATTCATCAGTGTTCAATGGATCTATGGACCCTCTGGATATAATAGCACCTTTTATCGAGGGTATCGAAGGAAGAATTAAATTCGCAGGTGCTGAAGTTATTGATGACTGCTCAAATGGTTGTGCCCATGGAGCTTGGTTTTCAGCTCAAAGAGAGGCTAAGTACTTATTGGAGAAAATCAACCCAAAGAGTAAATTGTAGGTTGGAGTATATATATTAAGGTAAAGGTAAATGTGGGCTTGAATTAATAACCACAACACTTATTGATAGTTATTGTAGTGTAAATGATAGAAAATAATACTCGATGTTCATGTGTGTAACCATTTCAGCAAACTTTATAATGTTAAACCACAATAACTTGATTAAAACCATATAAAGAAAAGAAGGGTGTCTCTAACGTGAGACTTCAACGATCTTATTGGAAATAATGAGATGCTTGATCTTGTCAATCTATCCATGAGTATAAAGTTAGTTTTAAGTTCATTGTTTCCCAGCCCATAAACCACATTTAGTAAACTGCACCAGTGTTGGTAGCTCAAGTTTTACCAAAAGTAGCCTCAGTTTTACCACCACTACCTTAATTAAAACATATATTATACGTAGCAATAGTATTGTTTAAGTATCTCCTCAGTTGAATCAGGTTTCCGTGGTGGCTACCCTAAACTTCCACACCTATTGATAAATACACAGTTCGTGTTTAGTGTATCAAGTCTGCCCTAAACTTACACCATCTCGAGTCTGTTTCTTATTGGCTGCAAAGATTTTAAAATATGCGTTTTAATGATCTTGGACAATTTCGAGGCGAACCACTATTCATGATTTTATGCATTTATTATATTAAAACATACTTGAATCGTTCTTAGAGATAAATATACTTTCAAAAATTAAATTATTCATGAAACACCGTTCAGGTTTTGTGGGCAGGTTTTGGTTGGTCTTTCAGTACTTGTATTCTGCCCAAAATTGATATTCTTCTTCCACCATCCTCAATCCCTGAGTAACTCAAGATGGTTCCACTACAAGTTAAAAAATTGAAAATATTACCCCACATTTGGGAATTTTGACACATTTAACACTAAACAGAAAATGTAAATGGGATATTTTTTTGCAGTCTAATGAAGTGAACTTGATAGTACTTAGGAGCAGAGTAAATGGTGATAGCTCAATAGAAAGGAAAGATTCATGTACATGGTTCAAAATATATAATGGGGTCCCGAAAATTAACTAGTGGTGTGATAAACCATCTCAATATGTTTTGATAAGAAGTACAGGAAGTTCAGAAAGTATATTCTCAATTGACGACATCTCTTGAATCTAATAGTTTTTATTGTTTTCTTCTTAGAGTCCACACTCAATTACATTTGTACGCCAAAATTCTAAAGAATACCTGAAGCACCTTAACTATTTTCGTGTATTTCAAATATTCTATATTCATATACTAATCTCACTTTGAAAAATCACCCTTGTTGTATAAAATAAAAAATGATAGGAGCTAAATTATAACGTACTACTTTAAAGTACTTATAAAGCAAATCACAACAGCTTTTGCAGCCAAAAAATCGTACAACTAGTAAAATCTCATTTCCATTATTAATAATTAAAGTCAAGTCTATATATAACGTATTCTATAAATCTCATACCTCCTGTTCTGCCTTTTCCTTCGCAGCAGCAGCCTCTGCTTGCTGCTGTGCTAACTTCTTTGCCTGTGCAGCCATTCTCTTTCCGAAGAACACAATCACAACAGGATAAAGTAAACTGAGAATAACCACCCAAGCGACCTCTATACCTATAGAACGTCCTAAGGTTCCTTTCCAAGTATTAAAGAAAACAACCTTGGTTGCTTCAAAATAATTGTGAATGGGCAATGCATATCCAAACCTGAAAAACTTAGGAGTCAAGGCCAATGCAGAAAATGTAGGCGAGACATTAATAACGACCCAGAAAAGCATCCAAAATCCAACCATTGGTGGATAAAACACAATACATATCATTCCCATGATTTCATTGGCAAATCCAACAGCCATACATGTCAAGTAAGTGAACATCCAGTAAACAAGGAAGCCCGAGCGACCAAAGGCAACTGTGAAGTCGATCTGCAAAGCCAAGGACACTAATGAAAAAGCCAAAGAAATAACAAGGTATGACAACAAAGACGAAAGGTAACGGTAACCCAAATAGTGTACTGGTTTCAATCCCAGCAGAAGCATCATTTTATTGACATCCATGAAAAAGTTAAACTGGAAGAAAGTCAAGATAATCATGTAAATAGACCCAAATTGCGCTGGTGCAGCCACAACAGGGTTCAAGTATGGAATAAAGTCATATGTTGTGAATGAAATAGGTGTGCTCAGAACAACATTGCTAGTACCATTTGCTAAGGTATTCATAACCTTACCAGAAATTCTTTTTAACCAAGTGAGATGCACGGTTTCAGCTGCTGGAATGACATACGAATTCATACTGATAAAATCACGACCTGTCTCATACATCGTGATGATCGAACTATTCGAAACATTATACAGCACATTATTTTCTTCTATAGCTTTTCTCAAAATATCACTGGCATTGGGTTTGACATAAACCGAGTACCAGTATTGTTGATGGTGAACTTGTCTGTGAATTTCTTCCTCAATGGTATTACCATGCTTTTGCGCATCCTTTTCGAATGTACTGGCATTAACCACCTTCCAATTTCCATGCAACCTTGCAAAGTCACTTTCTAACAATCCCAGAAGCTCGTCACCAATAATACCGTCATCAGCTATAACAGCCAACATATTCAAGTTCTTAACCCTGGAATCACGCTGGTACATCGATCCCCAGTATATCGAAAAAATGCCCAAAATACATGTACTCATAACCAAGTATATAATTAGCGTATTCTTCACCATCTTTGTCACTGTTGGCTTCATTTTATGAGAGAAAAAACTTAACTTCCCTAACCCAGCTGGTCCCTGAGGCTTAATTGCAGATTTGTTTTGGTCATTATTACTCTCCTTTTCGCTTGAAGACTCCAGTCTCTCTTGATTGTTTTCCATATCGCTAGACCAATTTCCTTCACTATTTGGTTCTCTCTTTTTTTCTGATTGTGAGAGTGAGAAGTTAGACATTGTGATGAGGAGGTAGAAAGTTTCATGAAGATACCCCAGCTTTTATATTGTTAAATCTTTCTTACAGCATCTCAACCCAATTAGGTATTTTCTCCGAATTTTAAACTGCCGACCTTTTCTGAATTTCTTGGTCAAAACTTTTGTATAGTAAGCAGAAACTATGAGTAATCAAAGCAATAAACGATAAGGGGTCGAACGGATTAAAATATCCATATCTCCTTGCATCCATTCTAAACTCCTCGCCTTTAAGAGGTCCCTAATAAAGGTGAATTGCTAGCACGTTTGAGTCAGCAATGGATTTGTAATACTTGATGTACTCATTTCCCTGGATAAGAGTGCGAGGCTGAGATTTGTTGATGAAGTCACTTTTGTGCATAATATTAAAATGTTTCATTATGATTCCCAAGGAGATTTGATAAGAGTATTTACAAGAGTATCTTACAAGAGTATCTTACAAGATGATCAGAAGTGTGAACCTTCAGGAGATCTCTAAAAGAAACTTCAATAGAAGCTTCAAGAGAAACTTCAAGAGAAACTGAAGAGAAATATCAAGAGGAATCAACAATGCAGTGTATACCAGAATGAAGTTAACGCGAAAATGCGAACATGAAATTGCTAAATCATTCGACTCTCATAATGATGTAGTCAGCATTCAACATGTAGATGGTATATGTTTTGAATCTGGTGTTATCTCCTTGTTTGTGTAGTTGACCTCATTTCAAAGTGACAAAAGATTGATTGCTAAGCTAAAAAGTAAACTGGATTCTTATCGGGTTGAGGGGATGATTTGTAATGAAATGACGATTTCGTTCAAGTGTCTTGATAGGATCTTTTGTGTTTAGCTTGCCTTGAAGTAACTAAAAGCTATGTAGGTGAATGAGTAGTCACTCCTTTTTATATTCGTTAACGTAGTTCGTTGTGAGAAGCTAATCATCACGAAACCAAGAAATATTCAGAATCAATAAGAGCCTTGATGGCTACATATCTCTATGACCATACTTAAGTATGAATAAAGTGTCGTGGAACTTCACCTCCGGCTATTCTGTGGAGTATTTTACTATATAATTCTCACCCCCTAAATGTCATCAAAATGGCTGCAAAATTCCTCACAAACTGATTTGTGCTAATCATCCGCGGGAACGTACCCATTGAGTCAGTTTGAGGCGAAGTAGAAAAGGGGACAAGTATTAGAACTGTAGAATACTCTTGGTCAAGAACACTTCCGAGAAGGAGCAGTCTGCCGTTTTATTTGCAACCACCAAAGGAGCTTCAAAATAGTCTTGGAGGTAAAGGGTATTAACTTGAGAGAGTTTAGTTTACAAATAAGAGTTAAGGAGGATAAGAATCATTTCAATGTCCTGTTCTTAAATTTTTACCTGATCTATCAGATAAACTAGTAGGATTAAATGTCTCGCACTTTACAAAAAACAAGTGATACGTTTCCCTCTAACTTCTTGACTATCTGATCTCATTACAATTACATCAAAAAATCAGCAAACTCAAAAAAATACTATCACCTTAGTCACTCTCAAACACGTACAGTTCACTTTCTACTTCACACTCCTAAATAACTAACTATAATGTTCTTGACTTCCCCATTCAACTTTCTTCTAGCTGGACACATAATAACGACACTTCAAAAGACTAAAGCGTGACTTTCCAACTACTGCAACTTTGAATAACTTCAGGAAGCTTATTCAAAGGCTACAAATCAATCCCAAATTACCCCCTTATGAATAGACCAAACGGACGGAACAAGAAAATCTTTAGCTTCGAGCCAACAGGAGGACCTGTTGGAAAATGTTATGAAAAGTTGAGTGTAGTTATTATGAGAAATGTTTAACATAGCGAGTTTGTTGGTGCGATTTTCCCAATATAAACGAATGAATTGAACCTTTGTCATAAGGGGTGTGGGTCGTTGTAGTTAAATTAAAAGAACATGAATTTTTATTTTTGCACCTAATCGTTTCTTCTAAATTATGAAGTTGAAGAACATACACTGATTATTGATGAAGTATACGCATAAAAATTATTAACAGCTACGAAAAGTATAATGCTATTCTCATAGGGATGCATACTAGACCATTTTTGAATAGAAAAAGTTAATTGAGTAACTATTCACTTCGTTTTTCATCTGCAAGGTTAGATCTCCAAATTGTACATTCCCAATTCATTAATTTCAAATTCTAAACGTGAATACTTTGATCTGAATACTATCTTGTCTTTTGTAATCCAAATGCAATAGCTCACTTCTAGTTTTATTATAAAATAGTACTTTCCGAGCCCAATCAAATTATAATAACATCGAACATTGTACCCTTCAGGGTCTAAAATGTGTGAAAAGAAATCCAAGTATGGAACTTCGATATTAATTTCAACAGCATAGGCATATTGCAAATTAGGAAAGCGGTCAAGTGAACCAATAAAGGTACGTCCGAAGATATGGGTCACTCCCACAGGAACAAAGTTGAGATCTACTTCTCCATGTACTGTCAACCTTCGGAGTGAAGACAAATTTTCAAATAAAGTATTGTCACTCTCTGTAATAGAACATGAGTAGGTCAATTCTCTTAAATTTTGGAGTGTGCTCACTACCTGTTTAGTTAGAAGGCGCTTTAAAGATTTACTACGCTCATCCAACTTGTGAAGACACAGTGGTATCGTATCCAATTCATGATCAACAGATTTGCTCCACTCATCGTGAAGACTAAGTTCTTCTAAGGTTGGAGGAAATTTAATTTCACTCAAATTTACAAAGTTATACCCTCCTAATTCAACATTTTTGATGTTTGTTTTTGAAATGTCCAAGTGAGTAAGCTTGTTTCGGTTCATCATCAACATTTCAAGCAGAAGTGGTAATGCTTCTTTTTCAATGTCAATTAAAATATGTGACAATTTTAAATGCTTGAGCTTCTTTAACCTTGAAAGATTGGAGTTCACTAACCTACTAAACCCAAAATATCGAAAGTGGAGTACTTCCAATTGTGAAGGTAATCGGAGGTTGTGCAAATCGTAATAGCGATTATCTAACAGCCAGTATGAATAACTTGATAAGCTACCGAGGTAATCATCCTCGTATTGCATTTTTTCCAATCGCAATTCAAGTAAAGTATCTGGCAACTTAAGATTCACCAAGTCTAACAAATCTCCACACATGTCGTTGGTGAGTCTTGGTAGTCCCATAAGGTTCCCAAGAAATGCTTGCGATATCTTGAGTTTTTTGAGGGACAATGGAAGCAGGTAGCTGTAGGTTTCTGGGTCTATGATACACAAAGTTATCTCTAGTTCACGTAGACTTTCGAACTTAGACAAGTAGCTCAAGTCTATTGTAATATCCCTAACTGATAAAATTTTAAGACTAAATGGTAAAAGAATAGTTGAACCTTGTATATCATTACTATCCGAAAGCTTGAATCCAGAGTAAAAGTTGTAAAAACCTTCTGCCCATTCTCCCCATTCCCTGCCAATAAATGCAAAAAGATCATCAACTTCCCACATTTTGAATGATTCCAAGCATCTGTAGAATCTAAAATCGGTGGCGTCTTGATATCCTATTTCTGTACCATGGTAGTCTATTGATGGTCTCTGCAAATTCGACTTTTCCTCTTCTGATTTCCATTCGACAATATATTCAAGTGCATCATCAAAATTTCCAAAATAATAGATTCCTTTAGCGGTATTGAATAATGTAGCCTCCAGTGAAATCTCCATTTTCTTAATCTTATCTTGAAGACGTCTATTTGCATACACTCGGAGAGCTTCATCTTGAATCCAGTCACTCAAAACTCTAGTCGGTAATTGATCAACGACTTTGTCTGTTACTTCAACAGGTAATTGGATTAGTAGATCATATAAAGAGTGTACCCTAGGATGGTACATTTGTAGTTCTGTGTAATTGAATAGATTTAAATATTAAAATGAGAATCTTAGTCGTATAATTACAAAATCATCATAGTCATAAAAGTGATTGCTAAAATAAAAATAAAAGGAAGCTCAAACACGGGGAATTGAACCCGAGCATTCAATGCGTGCGGTCGCTAAAATTAAACGAAAGGATTAGCGAGATTTTGAGAAGTATTTTGCACCCAAACGTTTAGGTACATGGTGTTAGTGTTGATTTTTAATTCTTTTAGTCATAAAAAGTATGAAACTGTACTCAACGATATAGATATTCGTGCTGAATTGATAGTTAGTAAGGTCATATTTTAAATAGGTCATCCCCAAATCGTTAATGTCGAATTCATCGCATCTATTCCGTGATCTAATTACTATTCTGTCTTCTGTAACCCAGGAGTAAAAGTCTTCATCTCGCTTTCGTAGTTCATAGTATTTATCCACTCCAATCAAATTGGAACAGTAGCTAACGTGGCACTCAAAAGTTCAACAAGGTGGGTAAAAAAGTCTAAATATGGAACTTTTATATCCAATTCATAAGCAGTTGCAAATTGTAGATTAGGGAAACGAGATCAAGTGATCCAGTATCTGATTGTCTATATATTCGGTGGCCAATTCGTAGAGTCATAAAAGAAGCTGCAAAAAAGAAGCTCCGCGACGGGGAATTGAACCCCGGTCTACCGCGCGACAAGCGG